>CABEEJ010001151.1:21746-58846 GCA_901482245.1 Timema douglasi | reverse complement strand
CCCCCCCCCCCCCACGGCCCCCCTCCAATTATGACGTTACATGTATCGAAAATAATCTAGATCTTGACACCTAACTGCGACTGTCTTTTATATAGATTTGTGGTAGTAAACAAATCCAAACTAATTTTCTCTTACTATTATTATTAGATATTCTGTATTTCGACAGGTATGTTGTTTTATTCTAATCAAATCCTCGAGCTTATTCTATTAGCAGTTTCTTTTTATTATAACCTGAAAATTCATTTTATTTACTTGTTTGAAGTCATCCATCAGCCACATTCTTGGTCTTACTGGTCCCACTTTGCCTTCAATGACGTCACTCAATAAGCCATTTATTTTCTTAAAGTGACTCATCATATTAGCCATCCTTTGTAGAATCTCTTGCATAATGGTTCTCTTTTTATTGACTCTACTTAGAGCTTCTTAATTAGCCATCCGATATGCCCCTTTTATCCTTAATATTTTCCTCTAGCACCCCTCCAAAATAATAATAATAATAATAATAATATCTGGGCTCGGAGCCTTAGATAACCTAAAGCGTGCAAGAATGAAGTAAGCTCATACCGCAAATTGTTTTGAATCAGCAGTTGTTAACGCTTACCAAGTAATTTTTTCAAAAATAGAGATTGTTTTACCAATTAGAATAACATAAAACAGTGGAAAAACTGGTAGCCTAGGGGAAAATCCTTCCTTTTTTAGTAAATAACAGTGAGTTGTAGACCTTTTCAGGAGGAGTGGGGGACAGAAAGGACACCAATTGTTAAGAGGCTACTTTGAAGGGCTCTACATACTCAGCTACAGTGTTAACGTAACTTATGGGGAGAGTATCCCAATGTTTGAGTACCTGTTCAGTACGGAGAAGAATGCCACAAACCATCTTGAAAGTTTGAGTTAGATAACAACCGCACAATGCCCGGCGGCTCTGTGTTCGAGACCAGTTAGAGTTATAACACCGACGCGGAACTGCTGAGAAGACACAGTAACAGAACGAGGATCTTTTTTTCTAAACTCTTTCATATAATTCTTAAACCTACAACACATTTATGCACTCGTATATTGATTATTCTATTTCAATAAACTAGATCGAAACGATCCCCACAATTATTTGCCACTGCCTACCCATCCCACTAAGCCATCCTGACAAGTAAGCTAATGGGTTGGGGAGTAGTGACAGTAATAATAATAATAATAATAATAATAATAATAATAATTAACATCCTTAAATATTGCCTAGACGAGTATATAGTTCTTATTTAATAGTAATCGCAACACGTTTTACTACCCGTTCGAGTTTTACACATATGTAGGCCTTATATAAAAGTTTTAGGGATGGGGCTATGCTGAATTGAAAATAAGTGTACCAGCATTTCCTTTTATGGGAAAACCACCTTCAGTACATCGTCCAGGATTTAAACCCTTATCTTCTCGTCATTGGTAGTCTATTATTTCAAGAGTGGCACCTTTTAGGCGGTTCAGCAACCGAAGTTGGTATAATGGTTCTTATTAAATGTTATTATGGTTAATATTAAGGAAATAATTGATAAAGTAGTTTAGGTAATATATCATTAAATAATATTTTGTTAATTTAGTCACTGTTCAATAATATAATAAAGTGATTTAGAGCTTCCACCTCCATATTTTCATAAAGTGATAGCTATACTTGACTTTCTCAGCATTATACTTTTAAACTAATAATTCCGGATTAATAACTAGTAACTATTTATGCTATATTTATTATATTTGAGTTGTCAATCCAACATTCCTGCAGTCACTCACACAAGGAAGGAGTAGACCTATTTTCTTTCTCGAGTTGTTGTCAATCCAACATCCCTGTAGTCACTCACACAAGGAAAGATTAAGCCTACTCTTTTTCTCTTGAATTGTTATCACACCAACATTTTTGTCGTCACACTGTTGCATTACAAACAACTCCATTAAAACAGCTCACGGTGGTTCATAATTTCATTAACATTTCATCTCATCTTTCTAGACCAATATTTACATAGAATATATTTTTTTACTCTGAACCACTCTCGCATCTTAGGACCTATCGTGATGCATAATGATGACGCATTACCATAATATACAGTGTGCCACGGAGCCGAAGGTAGCGCTTTGATGGCGTTAGCATTATTGATTCTCTTTAGTGTACGTCGACAGTTGACGTAGAGTCACCTCTACTCTTTCACGGCAGACACATGCAAACAATAATTAACGGCAAATTTATCTTCAACGCTACTATTCATTTTTTCTAAGTTAAAGTTTTCACGAGCTCACACCGGTGGTTGTATAGTATAATGCATCACTCTCATACTAGACTGGACTTACGTCGATAAGGATATCGTAGTTCGAGTCTAAGTCAGTTGTGCTGAGGGTGGAATTTCCTAAATGGTTTTCCACTCTCCCTCCAAGAAAATTAGGGTGAACTCCTCTCATATCGTTGAATGTTTATACTAGCACTATGCAATCTACGATAATATCTTATTTCCTCATCTCTATTCAATTAGTTTAAAATGAAGTAACTTTTAATTTGAATGGTAGTATGGCACGATGCACAAAATTAACGTTTATATTTGGACAGATTTGTTGGACATGTAATTGGCTATTATGAATACAATTTAATCACACAGTAGTGCAATATAAAGGTAGTATTTTGTTTTTATTATTATTGTAAACTGAACCACAACCAAATATGAACTAGAACGAAAATTTGTACATCCCTATCAATACATCTTTTTTAAAAATAATTTAGGTCCATTTTAATATATCTTATGAGATTATCGATACGTTAAAACTTAAGAAAGACTATTTTTCTACAGTAAAATTAACACAATTTTAAAAAGAAACACAATTATTGTAAATAAAATATACTGGAAAGAGATTTAAAAAAATAATGTTTTGAAACTTTTTGTCATAGATTGTATGTTTGTCATTCTACAATTTTTAAGATTTCTATTTAATAAAAACTTTAAAATTGGGATCATAGCTTGGAGTGAGAGTAAGTAAGACACTTTAATTGCACAACGCATCTTCCTTCTAAGCCCACATCCGGGATCGGGTGATATAACAGTTAAGATTCGCATTTATGACGAGTAGGTTGAAGTTGGAATTTTGGCTAAGTACATTGACGATGGTTTTTAATATGGCTGTGACTTAAAACTGATATTATTACATATTCCCTTTACGTTAAGGAAACTAGATTGTATCTCTTTCTTGTAAGAGTAAAAACTATGTGAGACACGCATGAATATGGAACTCCTTCCAATGTAATTTGTCTATTAGAAATTGACAATGTCACCACTCTAAGATATGAGCAATATAATAAAATACAGAACACACACTGACACATGTGGTCACTGCTCTAAGATACGAAGAACTGAGTAATACACATTAAAATATATAGCAAACATTGACACATATTCACCGCTATAAGATAGAATTCAGTTATACACATTAAAATATTTATCACGCACCAACTAAAGTCCTCGTTCATTTAAAATGGAGCTACAAAGAAAAATACATCTGCTAATTTGTGACAAGGACCCTAATAAACACAATAAAAGTTTTTTACCTACACATGCCAGTAGGTTGGAAAGAGCTTCGTTGGATTAATATTGTGTAGTACTTCTGTTGAATTGCTATCGAGTGATTCTTCTTCTATTGCTTCACACACTTTCTCTCCTCAATTAATTACATTTTCTTGCCTATTTTACTCAAAAAAAAAGAAGATATTATTACTAGCAGTTTAACCCGTTATTCGAACATGTAAGCTGCATTATTAATTTAGATGTGGAACCTTCTCCGGCTGAAACTAATGATCTTAAGCATTTTGGTTAAGGCTCTGGTTACGTTTGTTCTATATGTGCCTGGTAGTTCCTTTTCTCATCAAGAGCTATCCCCAGGTACCTAGTCGTGACTACTCTCTTGAGATTGTTATTCTCAATACTAATGGACGGATTTACTTCTAATTGGCCTTTGAACACCATGCAAGTTGGCTTTTCTCGGTGCCATTTTCAGCTTTACCCTCCAACACCAGTTGTTGAAGCGATTCAGTACCCTGTTGCAACCTGTCTCAAGCTCATTTCTTGACTTGCCATTAATGATTATTAACAGATAATCTGAATAGGCCACAACTCATGCTGTTTCCGGGAACGATTCCAAAACTTTCAGACACAGTTCCAACCCCACATTCCAAAATATTAGGCCATAGACTGATTCCTGGGGTTTCCCTTCGTAATAACTCTTTCTACTTTTTTGCCAGGACATCTCATGGCTGCAAATCGATTCCTGCAATAATCCAGGAAACTCTTGTATAAGTTCTTTGGGCATCTTACCTTCCTGAACCTCACAAAAAGGGTGGGCCTCCAAAGGTTGTCGAAGGCTCCCGAGATATCGATAAAAACACCCACCGTATATTTTTACTCCACATGATCGATTATCTCCATTACCCTGGCAATGGTATCTTCGGTAGACCTTCCCTTCCAGAACTCATATTGTTGCGGGTGTATCTCTATCTTCTCCCTATACGCGCCCAGCCTCCCGCCCAATACCTTTTCCTGTATTTTCCCATTACGTTTAGTAAACATATTGGCCTGTAAGATTTTGGTAGTTTCGGATCCTTGTCTTCTCCCTTACTGGTAACCACCACATCTCCCTAGTTCCAAACATTTGGAACCCTACCTTGGGCCTAACCCTAATTTAGTAACTTAGCCAATAAAGGCACTATCTCTTCCACCCCGGCCTTTAATACCCCCGTAGAGATCCCACCTGGCCAAGGGGCCCTGTTTTTCTTTAGGTTCTTAATTATTTCCTTGACTTAGTTGGTAATTAAAGATCTGTAACTTCGTCTCCTGTCCGGTACTCCTGCTTCATTTGACATACTAGTTCTTGGTTTTTTGTGGTTTCCCCTACTTTTAAATCATCGGGAAGAAGCGTTCTATTCAGCAAGCGAGCCGAGTCTTCCCAACCTATTGCCATTGATCCATCTTCCTTCTTCAATATCGTGGTTTGAGGTCTTATTTTTCCTGTAGCGATTTCAAATGGGATTCCCCAAGGGCCCATATCTAATTACTCCCTTACAGAACGTTTACAACTGGTCCTCTTCACCTCTATTAGTGCTGACTCAAATATCTCCTTCTTTTCCCTGTAGATCCCCAACAATATTCTCCTTCCTTGCGGATCCCTACATCTTTTAATCTCTTTCTCTCCAAGTGAGTTTGGCCTCGTAGCCGTTACAACCAATAATTCCAGGGTTGGTTTGTTACCACTCCAACTTCCCTCTTCAGCAGTATTGCACTGCGATGGCTTCATGGATTATCTTTGTGAGTTATTTTGCTATTTCATTAACAATGCCTCCTTCCACTATCACAGATGGCAGGATAACAGACTTCTTGAAAATATTCCATTTAGCCCTTTTCATATCGTATTTACTGGTGTTTTACTCTGTTGCTTCTTCTTCAAGCCTCCCTTTCACTTCGAACCTTATCAGATTGTGATCACTAGAGATAGCTTGGTCCTCCACTTGCCATTCCCTATTTTCTTCTGAATCTTGACCATTGCATATCATCTTGTCAATATGTGAATTGGCCACCCTACACACATAAGTAGGAGGGTTTCCCGGTTTATTTAATACCTCAATATGCAGAGTCATGATTGCTTCTTCAAGGATTTCTCCCCTTTTATCAGGTCTCAAATCTGGGTCCTCCGATCTTGCTTGATTGCCTTATAGCTGTGCCACAACGGTGACTTCGCATTTGCATCAGCTGTTATTATGAGGGACGAATTTCTAAAAGTTCTGGTTATCTCCTCTAGCAAATTAATGTACGGTTCAAATTTTTCCTGGTATTGAAACTACATATTCACAAGTATGTAGCTTCCCCCCTTTGTATTCCCCTTTTGTTGGCCTAGACTGTCGATGGCGAGTAGATTGTGGTTTGAATCTCGGTCAGGTGCACTGAGGGTGGTTTTCCCTAAATGGTTTTCCACTCTCGCTCTACGAAAATGTAGGTACGTTCGTAAACCTTAATATATTATATATAAAAAGCCTTCGTAAACCCCAATATATTATTGTTATTAGTACTTAGGCGTATAATCCTAACGGGTAGTAAGACGTGGTGCTAAAAGAACCATAAGATAACTGTACATTCTTCCCCAAAAACCACCCTCATTTCCATTACCCTTGGCCATCCCTCGGAACTCATGTTGTAATAATAATTTGGGCACCTCCTGATATAAATTTAGGCATACGCCACTGTATATATAATCGGATTTTGGTAGGAATAAAATTGTAGAAAATAAAACATTTTTTTTTGCAGCATACATTGATAACATTTTACTATATTATTGGTGTTATTATTATACGTATTGATAATTATTATTATTATCACCACATCTTACTACCCGTTCGGGCTATACGTACTTGCGCTAATGTCTAATCGTAGGGTGACTGTGAGATTAAATGGAGGACCTACAGGTTAACGTCAAATCCGAACCACGGTGAAGACCTGGAATTCCACACACATATGTATTGATAATATCTATAAAAACTGACAGCTTCAGATAATATGATTTGGCGTATGAATACGTGAAAGTTGATACAGTTACATTTATAGCTGTTGGAGTGTATTCTCCCGTTTACAAGACGAGGGGACGGTGAAATTGTTCAATACTCGCTGACAGCTTGCACCAACCTCCCCTCGACTATAAGAAATGGTTTCACCCATCTCTAGATAGCAACTCACCTCGATGACATAGTTAGCTGACGTGCTAGTTTCGTGTTGAGCTAGACTACAAAGGATCGGGGGGTGGGGGGGGGGGCAAGGTTCGAATCTCGCTCGGGTGGATTTTTTTTTTCTAAATGGTTTTCCATTCTACCTCCACACAAATGTTGGTTCACTTCCTCTATATTCAACCTTCCCAATTCCTAACCCATTAGTGTAATCAGTACTTAAGCGTATAACCCGAACGGATAGTAAGACACAGTGTCAAGTATAGCTATACAGACCAAACAGAGAAAGGAATCTCCCAGTGTGTTAATATATAGTCCACTTTTCAGAGGAATAACTTTATCTGATAGTTAGAAAAGTTACTAGATCTACTTTCACATATTCATACGTCAAGTCATATGATCTGCAGCTATCACTTTCGAAAGACGTTATCATTATCTATAGAACTAGATCAATAATATAGTAAAATGTTATCAATGTTATCTTATAAAACACAATGTCTTTGATTTCTAAAAGGTTATTTCTATGAAAATGGTACAGTACATCCCTAGCTCTATTCTGAGATTAAAACAATTATTCCCAGGAAGGGGCTCCTACGAAATGAGCCAGTCGCTATGTAGTTTTAATTTAAATATCTATATAAAACGAAATTACAAACGTCACCTTGATAGTGGGGACAGAAAAAACGAATTAACAGACGGTGATCCCCAGTTCAGACCCCCTTGAAGGGATTTGAATTTAACATTACAATAAATGAGAATTTGAAAACTATGTTAAACTCGAGGGTTAATTTATATTTAAGAGGGTGGTTACAACATGGGGAGTATTAGTTTGGACTTACATACCCTAACTGATAGCAGGAGAAAGGTTTTTCACGTTGTTACGTGGAGATTAACATATTCCCTTCCACACCGAGATTCCCAGTGATGATGCTCTAAAAGAAACCTGTTGAAAAATTCCTAGTAGCAGACTCGTCCTTTGCCACCACAAGAAGGAAGGGAATAAAGTTGTACTAGATAAGATAAGAAAATATAATGATTTAGTTGCCAATAAGCCCTTGCGAAACTTTCACACATTTAACTTTCCCCTTCCCCCCATCAAAAAAAAGATATAGTATTTTGTTGGGTTATTGAAATTAAATACTCAGTGGAGTTTATACACAAAATAACAAGGAGAGTTTATTTTTGGTAATTGATACAAAAATATTGTTAGATTTTTCTTTTAACTTAAATTTTAAACTAACAATGTGTGTTAACTTAGATTGAGTATTCTATGTCAGAAGTCGGTAAAATAAATCCCATCCAATTATACCTTATTCATCGCTGTAGGATTTGTATTAGTTGAGAAAAAGGTATATTGACAACAGAAATAATATATATGATTAATAGTTACAAAAATGTTTTTTTTTTGACAATTTTCTAATTGTATGTATCATTTAAGGGGGCCACCTCGCTAACCGATAAATGACCACGCAAGGGCTCAGCACTAACGCTATATTTAATTATAAGAGGAATTATTTCAAAATATTGCTCACGCCTTAATAAAGTCGAAAGATTCCAACATGGCTCTTTTTCCTTAACAATTCTATAGTTTTAGTTTTATTAATAGAAGAAAAAAGTGTGAAAATTTGACATAGATCATTTTCAATTACTTTTTAAGAATATTAGTGGAGGTATGAGAGTAGGCTTTATGAAAAACGGCTCTAGATTTAACCTTCCTCAGACAATTAGAGTCATTTTTTGTTTGGCTCAAAAAATAAAATTATAAGCTATTTGAGAAATTACAGCGAGCTTTCCTCTTTACCTGGAGATTAGAAGTTTCGTAGTTTTCCTTTCCCCTCTTTCTTATTGATATGAAAAATTGTGGTTGCAGGTGAAAGGTGAAAGGGAGTACAAGCTTAGAGAAAATAGATAATTAGTTCCAGAAAATGATTCAGACCAATGTTTTTAAGCCGTGTGGACTGACAGTGATTGATAATTTCTCGCTGACCGAGGCAGCCGCCTTAAAGTGGGGATGCAGAGAACGCTAGAAAAGGTCAATTGTTTTTGCAGTTTTTATAGTAAAACTTTATTGGTCAAAAATAATCAAACGTTGCAAATAGAGTTTAATTTTCTTCAAGTGGTGACCACAACAGTTGTTGAATTTCTCACAATTACGTTCTGGAATTTAATTAAAACTTTTTCTCTTCACTTAAAAAGGTTGTTAGATAATGCCACTATACCCATGGCGAATATTCAACAACTATTGAGGTTGACATTTGAAGAAAATTAAACTCTATGTTTTTATAGAAGCAATATTTGATTGCTTTTGACCAAAAAGAGGTTTTGCTATAAAAACTGCAAACAATACTTACAATTTCTTGCATTCGCTGCATCCCCACCTCCAGGTGAGTAGGAACGCGGATTAAAATCCGTATTTTTGAAGTAAAAATAAAATTAAGTAAAATATACTGCTCCAGTAGATATACACTTATTTTAATTTTCTACTCATAATAATATCAACAGTTCTTGAACATTGGCCATGAACAAAATTGTATTTAATTTAATGAGGAACTTTTTAAATTAAAAGAAAAGCCATCATCAAATTCCAGGATGTCCATATCAAATATTCAAGAACTATTGATATTTATATACGTAGAAAGTTAAATTAAATATATCTACTGAAACAATATTTTATTTACTATGTCCAAAACACATTTTTAACAATAAAACTATAAAATGTCTATCCTTAGCTCGCTCTCCCAAACTTGTCTGAACTGTATAAGTTTTTATGAATGAATAAAGTGTAATATACTAGCAATATTTCCAAGCTCTCATTCCCATAGTAAGACAGGTTGGCCTTTTTTAACTTCCTAACTGGACAGAGAGGAGTAATATAATTACTGAATTGAGGGGCTACCACTCTGACATAAAATAAACTAGGATATTGTTAAAGGAAATGTCTGTTAAAAAATTACTCCCCCATTCATTGCATTACATTAGGAAAAGAGCAGCCCTTGACACAATTTTGTTCTGTCAAAATATAAAGTTTCCAGAACTGATTTGCTATTGGTATGGCCCTCGTCAATATCTTTACTATATCGTTGATTCTAATAAAACATTTTCTTAACGATTTGTTCAGTATTTAAAAAAAAAGTATAGTTAGACAATATATTCATTCATTCTGTGTTAAATATTTAATTGGTCCTGTAGCAATAATGCTCAAACGTTTTACTTATATTTAATGACAAACATGCATTTTATAAATCTTACAAAACACTTGTAGTCCATTCTCAATCAATGTAACTATTTATTTACTTACTCTATGGCATTAGGAACATGAAAATCCATAGCCATACTTACAAAAGTACGACATCTATCCCTATCTTGAGCTAGTTTGATCCAGTCCACCTAATTACACTATATTTCTATATTGAGCTATCTCTATCCAGACTAACTCATTACACCCTATCCTTGTCTTGAGCTAGTTCTATACAGTCCACCTCATTACACCATATACCCATCTTGAGCTAGTTCTATCCAGTCCACCCCCTCTATTTCTTTCAAATCCATTCTAATGTTATCCTCCATCTGCGTCTAGGTCTTCCCCATGGTCTCTTCCCATTGGGTTTGCCAGTCAAGTCCTGAATATGGTTCTTGATTTTCTCATTCTTGCTGCATGTTCTATCCACAGTAATATACGAGACTTTATTATCCCAACAATTTCTTGTGATGAGTACAGGCTATTTGATTCATCATTATGTAACCTCCTCCACTATCCAGGCAGTCTCATCCCTTTTTGGACCAAATAAATTCCTAATCACCTTGTTTTCAAACTTGGTTTAACTCTGTAAACAAAATTTTATAAACATTAAAATGAACATTTACTTAATAAAACAATTTAGTTCTGGTTTAATTAACTACTTATTTAAACTCGTTTAAAATAATGTCATGCATTTTTATCTTGCCCAAAACATCCTTATATGTGTGCCACATCCATATAATTAATCATATTTGAGGTAAACTGTTTCTCAAATATTATTTGAAGGGTCATGCAGATATTTTCTTATTGCAGGGTGAGATAGCACTTGAGGCCCTACTCTAAATATAAATTTATCACGGCCAAAATGTTTAAAAAAGCATATATTGCATGTTTCGGGAAAATTAAAATATTGCTGGTTAAAAATAAACAAACCATTCCATTAAATCATGTATTCAGGGGGGCTTTTGCTGAAAGCACAAATATCTGGTGGTAGAGTAGCCTCTACGCAACCCTCGCCAGGCACGACCAGGATAGGATGTTAAATAACTGACTGATGTTGTGAAGTAACTAATTAAAAAAAAACAGCTTCAACCTATTTAATATTTTTTTATAAATATTATAATCATTCTCCTTGCGGAATTATATGCTTTATAATGTTTTATAAATCGTTATTTCGTATTGCGTCATGATTTCAAGAGGTATAAATCCACAAGGGATATTTTATAATCAAACAACATATATGGTAGGATTTTTATCCCTACAAACCCCAATTAGGGCGATTAACCAGTCATATATTTTATCAAGATCATTTGGAAATTAGCGCTTGATGTGGATAATAAAATGAAACTTTTACCTTCCGCACTTAGTCAGTAAAAATGTAAATGTAATCCTCTAGTATGAACTAGTGCATTAGCATAGTTAACATTTATAAAAAGAGGGGGGATTAAATTAAAAAATATATTTTGTTACTTTATCTCTTTACTTAAATAAACTTGAACAGAAGATTATTCCTCTTTGTAAAAATATCTACGAGGCTTTTTTAAATATAATATTCCTTTTTTCCAAGTTTTTATACCTGTGCAAGGTATCCTATTATTTACAATAATATGATAGGGATAAAGATAATAATTTATAGGAAATGGATTCACATTTGCATTAATTATTAGGAACTGTGTAAACATTTGCACGGAGAAAGGTGGGAAACCAGAAGAAAAAATAAACTCTGAATCAGGCATAATTTGAACCCTGACCTTTTCGTCAATGGAAAAACAGACAGTCCGCGTCACTTTACATCTTCAGGATACACGTATATGTACTGATTACAATAGTGAGTTAGGGTTGAGGAAGGTTGAATTTAGAGAAAATATACTCACGTATGATTGGAGGGAGAGTGGAAAAAATTTAGGAACGACCACTATCAGTACACCCAGCCGGGATTCGAACCACTATCTAACTCCTTATCATGGACAGTCTATACTATATTGATAGTGACGCACGCCTTATGGCCCTATTACACAGGGCAACTTGTTGCGTGCAACTAGTTGACCGGCGCTTGCAACTGCACACATTTTTACGTACAACTAGTTGCTGCCACCATTGGTGAGCGTCATATCGAGAAAATGGCGTCGAGGAATGAGGAACTATTTCTTCTTGCCGTGCTTATAATAAAGAGAAGAAGCAGGCTAAGAAAGATGTATGTATACACGATGCTATCTTCAATACTGGATAAGGGTCTGTACAATATGTCAGTTGAGGATTTTTGGCAAATAACACTTTTTTTAATTATTTTCTCATGTCCAAATCATCATTTGATGAATTGCTGACCTATATAAAAAAAAAAGAATCGGCACTCAACTGTGAAGGAATGTCTCACCATAAGTTGCAGTTGCGCGCGTAATTAGTTGCAGAGTGTAATAGGTTACATTTAAAACAATGTCCCAGTTCGAGTGCGGACAACTAAAAGTTGACCGTGCAGTTTCACTGCATAGAAACTGTCTGCAATTAAATGCTGACCGTGCAACTGAAGTTTCCTCGTGAATTGGCTTTTATTTAAACCAATGCTTCTCAACACTTTCGTCAACTATTTGCATGCAGCACGTTTCCTCGTGTAATAGCTTTCATTTAAACCCATGCTTATTAATATTTTCATCAACTAGTTGCATGGAACAAGGTGCCCCATGTAATAGGGCCCTAAGAATCTTAGATCATGCGTCTTCCTTATATTAAGATGTCTTTCTGTAAACAGTTTTTATCGACGATACTCAACTGAAATTTTAAAACCTTGCTTTTATTACAACAACCTTACTGAAATGTTATCTTGATATTTTCTCTGGGAACATAACATAACAATGGCATCTAACACTTATTTTCATGTTATTCTAATTTTTATGACGGTGCTAAATTTATATATTTATTTAGAAGTCAAACTATTTCCTAGCATTTAAAGAAAATACTTCATAAACACGTGTGGTTATTTATAGGCTTTTGACCCTTACAATCCAAATTCACTAATAAGAAATCTCTTTTAGATGACTGAAAGAGAAAAATCTATCTAGGGATCCTACTTCAGCCATTTAAATACTAATGGCTTTGTTTATTTAGTTTTTAATATTTTGTGTTTTCTAGAAATATTACAAGCTATGACATTTTAGTAAATTAATAGTTATTTATATTTTATTTGAATATATTATATTAATCAGCTTTGTTTTATTTATCTTCAATGCATTATATATGTAAACATTAAAATGTATAATAGAAATATAATAATTATTAATGGGAACGTTTATCGCTTAAAACCTGAATCTTTTTACAGAAAGTAATCAATCTTAAATGCCAACGCTTTCCTCCCTAGAGAATCTACGATATAAAGCAATATTGTGGGAGTTATGGAGTGAAAGGTGTTTGGGGGATTCAAACTTTATCTGAAAGTATTAAGAATATTGACCCGTAATTATGTTTAAAATAACTTTAATTCAATAGCTTCATAATCAATGTAATACTAGAATCTACTTGACATGGTGACGGTCCCTCAGCCCATCTTATATTTATAAACATTAAATGAACTGATTGGTCAAGGAGCCTACTAATATGGGTTATTAAATCCTCTTATCTGTTGTTTGTTTGATTTGGTTTCTGATCGGAACAAGATCGATTCTCGGAGGCTAATACTTAGATTACTTTTTTTACTTTTAAGTTATTTTGTTTTTTAAATTTTGTGACCTGGCGGTTTAGGGGTAGGGTGTCAGATTCCTGTACAGATGGTCCAAGGTTCAAACTTCGACCCCGGCACAGATTTATCTGATTACTAAACTCTTACTTCACCTCTGACAAGACGTGTATTAATCACAACTTGTGAATGTGTGGGAATTCCAGGCCTTCATCGTGGTTAGGATTCCACGTTAAACTGTAGGTCCTCCATTTCATCTCACAATCACCCTACCACTAGACATGAATGTAAGTTTGTACAACCCGAACGGGTAGTAAGACGCGCTGCTTATAATAGTAATAATAATAATAATAATAATAATAATGTTTTTAAATTTGAGATCTCCATCTGACTTTAAATTCTTTGGGAACTTTTGTTTCGTTTGGTTGATACTTGGCTAGTAAAACCAAGTGTTTTTTCCTCTTCATATTATTTGTTTAATTTCTCTTTGCAAACTATTAGAATATGTCTTAGCCATTTAAAATAAGGAGTATAATTATATATTTATCTTAATATCCTCTAAATGCATTATTATGTTTATTTGGTGTAAGATTTAGACTGTAGTTCTCTTTGATTTGAGAAGAGCTCAATTCTCTAAATATTTCGTACGCTCCTAAGTATGACTTGTATTTTACTCGTTTTGATGCTCATTTGTTTTGGTTTTGCCTATAGAAACCAGCAGACAGCTTTGTTGGCTGTTGTGAGGAGATTTGAAATAACCCGTTAAGAGAAAGCGTGTGTATCGATGCATTGTATTCTACCACGACACAGTATTTTATTTAGGAAACATCCATCGTGACAAGTATCTAAAAGGTATGTTTATTCATTAGAAATTATATGTTGGTAATCAAGTGTTTTCGCGTGTTAATTGTTGGGCACACTAGTAGATTCTGCTCTCTATTTTCTGCAAACATGTGACTAAAGCTTTATCCGTGAGGTGAGACGGTCTCTTAATGATCACCGCTAGAGTATTTTACAATATGTTTGTGTGCTAGTTAGTTATACAGAGCTGGACGGAAACAATTAGACGATCTATGGTGAGGAAAGTGATGGACAACGTACTGAGGTTTGTCTGACGTCCATTAGAGCTCACCTAAGTGACCTTATCTTCAAAAAGTGAAAAAGTGTAGTACGTAAATTGGTTTTATTTAGATAGTGAATTTTTACTTTTCATGTTAAGTGTTGATTTTCAAGTGACTAATCACCTAATTTTTTCGACCTCACTCTTTATATCCTACCGTTAAGATATTTTGTACTCAACAAATATAACATTATTTGATTTATATTTATTTATTAAATCAATTTCCACCTTACTGTATTATGACAGTAAAGTTAAACCCACAAAGGTACAGGGGGAGAGCTTATCCCAACTCTGTATATTATTTTGATTGCTAAAGATTCAGTGGCCTTCCCAACTCAAGTTTGCAACCCCATGGCCCCAATTTAAATACATCTTAGTACAGTTTATTTTTAAAAGTGCATACAAAACTGTACAAGGCTATCTACGTTCACTCCAGCTTTCACTAATAACTAGGGTTTAATATAAAATAGAGTACGTGTAGGAATCCTTAAAAACAAGCTCATTTCGAAAATTGTTTTGACACAGAGCTATAAAAAAAACCACTGTCCCCCTGTTTAGAAAATATTAGTCTGGCTTGTAAGCAATGGATCGAAAAAATATACAAGTTAAACGTTAGCCCTATAAAAGTTGACCTTGTTAGTCTTGGGGTAGAACGCTCACTTCAGAACTCCATGTTCGTGAGCTTAAGTAAGACCAGTCGGAGTCGATGAATTTTTCTTGAGTGATAAAAATCCGTAGCACAACTTCCCTTGAAGGGGAAATAAAGAAGTCAGTTGATTGTGGCATGTAAAAGAGCCCTGGAAGATATGTGAAAATATCTTTTCCGGCAAAATTGGTAAGCCCTTTCACTCCCACAAATAGAAATTATCGCGTTTAGATAATCTGTCAATAAAGAAGGTGCACGTTAAGTATCTCAAAAAAAAAAGAAGGACTATACATTTATATAATTTAGTAGTAAATATTTATTATGTTTTAAGCCTAAAGATTAAAATTAAAAACATCAAATGGATGGACGCAAGGGTGAGAAGTACCAAACCTGATGGGCCACCTACGAATAGTTGGGAATTTATAAGATAGCTTATTTTGAGAGGGACTCCGTCATCTCCTCCCCCAAAATCCCAGCCTACCCTCCTTTCCTTTGGCTACGAGCCTGCTCACGACAAACCCAATTGTCCGTGAAGGTCAAACAAGAGTTTATTATTTCGCAAACCTACATGAGAGGTAATGAAGGATCACACATGCCTATTAAATCAACAACATAACAGGAAGTGAATGTATCAATCATTGACTTCCTTTCCTCGTGGTTTACAGTCGGTTCCAAGACAAACTGTGAGCTGACTATTATTAAATCAAGACATGTTTAGATTCTCCTTGAAACACAAACATTGCTAGTAGTTTTTCTTCAGTGACAACCTGAGATAAATGGCCAAGGAGACATAGAGCATCCACGTAACTAAGGGACCTTGGTTTGGTAGTAGGGGGTACTTTTTTACTACAGTTATTAGAGTTGAGTGTTTATATCATGTGACTCGTACCGGTGGGCACGTGGATTAAAATGCAAACTCATACAAATGTTGTGAGAAATTAGTCAATTATAGTAAAATCAAAATTTAACTACTGCCTACGGAATTTGGTAAATCGTTAAACAAGTAGTAAGTTAATGTGTTTTATCATAGCTTATCATTATCTATATTATTATTAGCACCGTGTCTTACTACCCGTTCAATTTATACGCACTTACGCTGATGTGTAATGGTAGGGTAATTGTGAGATTAAATGGTGGAACTACAGCTTAACGTGGGATCCTAACCACGGTGGAGGCCTGGAATTACACACATGCACAAGTTATGACTAATACACCTCTTTTCAGAGGTGAAGGAAGGGTTTGGAAATCAGATAAACCTGTGCCAGGACCATAGTTTATCAAATTTTAATGTGTTTATTTTTAACCAACAAGGGTTATTCAACTTAATTTGTGTGCTCTAATAACTTCCAATTACTATTATCTTTATGTACTAACATTTGTTACTCCTTATTTAACAATATATCAAATCCAGTAAGTCTTAATTAAATGATGATCTTACTGTCGGTAACTAATTTCTCACAATATTTAGAACTTAACTTGCGCTTGCATTTACCAACATTCGTTGAATTAACATTTAGTTCCATCGGCTCTATGTCGTCACACTCGTGTTAGACTGGCTTGCTGATGACGGGAAGATCTGGGTTCGAGGTTCGTTGGTTTACTGAGGCTGATTTTTCATAGAGGATTTCCCAATCTCCTTCCACGCAAATGTGGGTAGCTACCTCTAAAATACTTCCTTCATCTTCACCCCATTAGAGTTATTATCACAATTATATGAATACAGCCCGAACAGATGGTAAGACGTGGTGATAAAAAAAAAGTTTTGTTCCTAGTTTAATTTTTGCTCATGCGCATAGAAGAATTTTTTATCGAAACCTCCAGACGTTCCAACGAATCTGAGCCCCTCCCCTTCTCCAAAAGTTGACCATAAAAATGAATACCGATTTATTTACTGTTTAGACAAAACAAGAAGATTCGAGTAAGTATCTACGTATTATAATGCTTTTTAATTACATTTAAAAAAACTGTGATTGTTTTACTTATTCAGGAAACAAATCTGGTGTGATAGTGTATAAATATTGACAAAGAAAAGGAAATATTAGTGAATATGGGGAGAACTGCGGAAGAGGGTAAGCCTTTGAGATTAGGAAACAAAAAACCTTTATACTTGAAACTATTCTAATGAAAACACTTTGCAAATAAATCACCAACTAAAAGAAGACTGAAAGGATGGACTATGTTAAGAGGTAGAGTGTTCCAGCTACCAACCCCCTCCCCCTTCCCTAAACAGCTTGCAGTTAGATAGTCAAAGTCTTCAATACATTTGATCAAATTGGATATACCTTTATTTTAAAAGTGCACAATTTTGCATTACGAGGTGGGGGGAAGGGAGGCTTAACCTCTTCTCGAAGCGCAAATTTGTAGGCCTCTAACTTTATTAGAGAAAGACGAAATCATATCTCAAATAATTATCCATGTCGGGACAATGGTGGCAGAAACGTAGGTGTGTAGGGTGGATGGAAATTAGCCTAAAATATATTTGAGGGACTTGTTCCCCTCCTATAGCCTAAAAAGAACCAGGGGCCCTTTCCTGGCAAACGTTCTACATTTAGATGCCTTTAAGATATTGGAGTGGTCCTAGATTTTTTTTGAAAATTAGACTCTTCTAGAAAAAAATTTGCATGGTCTTCTCTAAAGAAAATTCTTGAAATTTTGATGTCCTCAAAATAATATTTAGAACAATCTTCACCTGAATTTTTTAAATATTAATTATATGTCTTTAGATTTATAGTCTATGTGGATTTTTTAATCTTGTCATATTACAAAATATAAGACCCGAGTGAAACATATCTAGAGGGGCAAGCATTATATTTAAGGGGCAATGCCCTAATTGAAATCTCACTCCCCCCGGTTCTGATACCATTGGGTTAGTAAGTGCTCAATGAAAATGTTAAAACCTTGATGGAGGACGTGCTATATAGGTTTTTAAATATTAATCAAATGTAAAGTCCTTAATGCATTTAAACTCTGCCCTTAGTTACCATAAAAAAAATAGCTCCAAATGGCTTCTATACGCATTTAATATTTGTAAATTCTCTTTGCCCGTGGCCATTGGGGTGCTGTGTCCCCCAAAACCCCCAACACTCCCACCCATCCCTCCCCCCAGGAAATGTCTATCTGGTTAAGGCCTTGTTTATTCCAGTGAACATGGCGACCATTCAGAAGTTCAAGTGGTATTTGTTATGTACACAATTTAATCATGTAACATGTATTCAGAGTGAGTTTATTTTTCTTTTGGTTTAAAAGTTTGATCATGAAGTGGAACAAACTTTTGAACGCAACCAGTAATGTGTTGAATGTAAGATCTTAACGAATACTAAACACATCCAACCAAAACCTTCAAGAATAATTTATTTTGAGCCCACACAAAGCAGGCAATCAATTTAGTTAAGCTCATTTAAAGGTAGACAAACTTCCACAATTGCGTATCCACGATTGTATCAGCACAACAAACACCCTCGAAATAGGATATCTAGGAGGGGTTTTGTTGTGGAAATAAAAACATTATGCTCTTCTAGAACTAATCTTATGTTGTATAAAACCTCATTTAATACGAACCGAATGACGAACAGAAATAAATTATACAGTTCACAAAACATTTATCTGCTGGTGACGCATACTTACTGATATGATCTCAAAACACTCCACTAGCTCACAATTTGATAAAAGAAGGAGGCGCAAGCGCACCACCATTACTATGTAAAACTAAATCAGTGTTTAGTTAATTAAAGATTCAGTTATTTTTAAGATCAAATTATTATTTTAATAATCGTTATTTTTTTATATCACTCACCTTCTTGAAGGCCATTCATTGGTCACAATTAGCTGGTAAGGAGTAATTGAGATTTCAGTCAGTGACTAAAGACTAGTCTACACATTCCGGTACGGTCCTTAACCCGTAGTTCAAAAGAGATCTATTCTATAACAGATGCATGTGTAACATGAGTCAGAACCTTGAAGTTGGCAGCACCTTCAATGGCACAAATTGTTAGAACAATGCTAATATTTGTGCCCCCAAAAATTACTCTCACTATTTGTGCCACTATAATTTTCATGAAAACACAACGAAATTGTTGGATGTTTCTATCTATGAGTACCAAATTAATTCAAGTAGTTTTAATTCGATGAATTTTATTGGAAAAGTTAATAAACTTTCCAATTAGTTGACAAACTATCACGAGATTTAGGAAAGGGAGGCTGTGAACAAGTTTTAAATGTCCTAAGACTAGAAAAACATGAAAGACAATACGGATATGGAGTTAGTTAATATGTAGACTGGACTTAACTAATGAAATGATACATTTGGAGCATTGCATCGTATGGAGCAGAAACTTGGACTCCTTTTGGAAGGTGGAAAATAAATACTTGGAGAGATTTGAAATGTGGTGCTGTAGAATACTCGACAAAATCAGGTGGACAGATAGCATGACAAATGAAGTTTCAAGAAAAGTGGGTGAGAAGAGAACCATTTTGAATGTGATTTTTCAGTGCAAAGCAAACTGAATCGGACAAATCCTTAGGAGGAACTGTCCTGATTGATGTCATTGAAGGACAGGTTGAGGGAAAGAGGAGCTAAGGAAGAAGGAAGATTCAAATATTATATGACTTTAAGGAAATAAGAAAATTCAGAAAGCTGAAGGAGGCAAAGGATAGGGCTATTGGCGATCTAAGTTCACTGAAAAAAGAAATGTACCTGTTGTAAGACAGAATAACTAATAATAATAATAATATTAATAAAATTAATAATAATAAGACTGAACTTGTGTGTCAAAATGAGTACACTGCTGCCACTGTGCAGATAGGAATATAGTGCGCAGCTACCACTGCTACCATTGGTCAAATAAGATAATAGTTCACACATAACACTGCTGCCATTGAGCAAAATAAGAACATAGTTCACATATAGCACTACTACCATTGAACAAATAAGCACATAGTTCACATATAGCACTACTACCATTGAACAAATAAGAACATAGTTCACATATAGCACTACTACCACTAGACAAATAAGAACATAGTTCACATATAGCACTACTACCATTAGACAAATGAGAACATAGCTCATACATAGCACTACTACCACTAGACAAATAAGAACATAGTTCACATATAGCACTACTACCACTAGACAAATAAGAACATAGTTCACATATAGCACTGCTACCACTGGACAAATAGGAACACATAGCACTGATATAATTGCACCAATAGGAACACAATTCACACATTGCATTGCTGCAATTGTACAAATAAGAACATAGTTCACACATAGCACTGCCACCACTGCTCAAAGAAAACCAAAGTTCACATTATACATTACTAGCACCAGCCAAAGAGGATAACAGTTAGCAATTTACTATGCTGACACTGTAGAAAACAGCTTCTTTTGCAAGTTTCAGCAATTTTTTAGAGACGTGATATAAATGGGTAATTGGAACGCAGTCAAAAATCCAAGCTTCACGTCTTCATCCTGATTATAACTTCTGTTTAAGTGCAAGACCATGACAAAAAGGTTACTAACACGAACACTTGTGGATGTGAAAAGAATTCGTTAATTAAAGAACTCGATTATTCTTTCCACGACTCCAAGCTATGGTTTTGTAAGATCCATTCGATGTAAGGTATTCAAATCATTTTAATTAGAAATTTCTGTTCGCACCCTTTATATTCATGATGTATAAAGGTCTAAGTCATAAAAAAAATGGTTAGTTTCCGTGTTAATTTTTAACTAAAATATCACTAATATTTACTCATTGGTGTGTTCGTCTCAACGGGAAAGTTGATAGAAGAGGTTGGCTACAAGTCAAGGGGTCCCGAGTATATTCCAGATGCAGGTAACTAAAATAATTATTTGTGTGTGTAGGCTCGTTCCGGTATCTAGTTAATGTACAGTCCAATTTTCATATGAAGAGCTAGAAAAATTACTTGATTTACTTTTACGTATTCACTACTCATACTTAAAAACATGGAAACTTTAACTGTCAGTTTTGATAGATATTGACACCAATAATAAAGAAAAATTGTATCATTGTTGAAAGAAAAAGTCTCTATATTCTTAAAGTTTCTTCCAACTAAAATCTTACTAAAGTTCCCGACGCTAGTGTTAGTAAGTTTTCAGGGCACGTGCTTCCATACAAATTTGTTAGAAACTATACTCTAGGTTGAAGTCATTTTGTGTTATCGTTATTACACGATAATCTGTAGGCAAACGTGTAACACGATGGTTCTCATACACGCGGACAAGAATTAAATATATGATAATGTCAGCACTTTAAATGGGTTAACCGTATCGCATAACATATAGGTCGTTGTAGAATAATAAGTTCAACTTAATAATTTCATCAACTTTATTAATAATTACGTACAATTAAATAAGTTTTGTTAGTTAATTTATTAACTACAAACATACGTGCGTGTGATAATCACACCCACACACAAAAAACAATACCGGGGAAATGACGTAAAATATAAACTATTATATATATTGATGACACACAAATCCATACTTGAAGACAGCTATCAGCCAAAAGCTATGCTATCTGTTTTTCAAACTGGTGGTTTTGAAACTGTACCCTGCAACCAATCAGAACACAGCAACAGACGATTGCTGGAAGTCAAGGATGCCCTTCACCGTGGATGGTGCAGCCACACATTAATCTCAAACTGGCTATTTGTAGTTTCTTGCGGGTACAGAATTTCCCCTTACATTTTCACCCCCTGGTTCGCAACACGCTAGATTTCAAATTATGACTTAATATACCTTCACATTAAAATTGAATGTTTTCAAGTGTACTAAATGTCAGGAGATTCTGGTATTGTTTTCCATTTACAGGAAATCAAGCTTCAAAATGTTTTCAAACTCTTTCTCCACGCAGATACAATTCTTATAACTCCTGCCTTGCTCATCCCCAAGCCATTTGTGCAGTTAAAATGTCTACAACCCAGACGGGTAGCAAGACTTGGTGGACAAATAGTATTATTGCAACAGTTTATTTGAGTATGACTAAAATGAAGTATCTTAAATGTTTATTTTGTTTATAATGTAAACCTCTAAATCTCTTAGATCCGTGCTAAGATTATCAGGCAGAGATGAGTGATAGGGTAGCACGCTTGATTCTTAAGGGTCATCCATAAACCACGTAACACTTTTTTCTAACAGTTTTTGACCACCCCTCCCCCCCAATAAGTAACATCAACATTTATCCTGAGTCCTCCCCCTACAACCTGTGTTAGGTACGTAAATTTAATAGGGAATCTTTTGTGATACTAAAAGAGGGCCTCATGTTTAGTAATACTCAGAATAAACATTAAATCCAGATTATAAATCATTTTGAAGAATTTTATAACAATACTTTAGTATTTTTATTTGCGATCATTATTATTATTTTGTCAACATTATAATTTAAGTATTGCTAGAGAAGTTCAGTTGTTGACAAGAACAACATTTTATGTTAGCAAAAAAAAAAAATTTACTATACAATGGTCGTAATAATAGTTTGTTTTATTATTATTCGTAACAACAGTTGAATAAAAATTGTGATAAATAATTAAAAAAAACTTTTTCATGGTCCTCCGGCCCGTGGTACGACGAGAGGTAGGACTATTGGTATATTTGAGACAAAAAAATAATTGTCATTACATTCGCAAATAGTTATTACGTTAATCATTAAGCCGAATACAGACTACGTTGACCTTTCGTGTTAAAACATGTTATGATTCAAGAATCAAATAGCCAAAGCAATTATTTATGCTTTTTACTGAGGATTACTCTAGATATCATATTCTGAGAATTTAAAAATGACACCTGGATACGGAAATCGAAACTGGGACCTTTGATTTAGCACGCCAATGATCTATCTACCCACTGAACTATACAGGAATCGTCTCGTGCTCAGGGTCATTCTTCACTAATAGACTACTTTAAGATATGTGTGAAGAATGACCCTGGACACCGGACGATTCCTGGACAGCTCAGTGGTTAGAGCATTGGCGTACTAAGTCAAAGGTCCCGGGTTCGATTCCCATGTCCAGGTCTCATTTTTCAATTTTAATAACATGTTATGATGGTTTAGTGATAAAACCATTCCAATAAATGATATTAAAGTGCTCACACTTCCGTGATGTGTCATGTTGTAACATGCTAACGTCAGAACGAAAGTTCATGTAGTGACACGTTCTCTGACGTCAGAACAAGTGTTCATGTCGTGACACGTTCTCTGACGTCAGAACAAGTGTTCATGTCATGACACGCATCAGTCCAAGATCTGGACACCCAGAATTTCATCGGACGTTTGAAGCATCAGAAGGTGACACTAGAGTTTTTTTCGATTTAAATATTTTTGTGAGATATTTAAGGGTATAAAATTCATTTATTGACATCCTAGGGAACACCTTGAAACGCTATTCAGCTTTCGAAAATACAGAGCATTAAGTATGAGATTCACCAAATTCACCTCCTCCCTCTCGGCATTTATGGGATGTACCCACTCTCTCATGTGTTCCAGTGCAAATAGCATACTAATACAGTAGAAGCTCTTTAATCCGGCAAGTATAAGACCGCGGCCGTGCCGAATTAGCAATTTTGCCGGATTGTCGAACGTCAGTAATTCTAACGAGAATACCAAAGATAAATCACTCTAGATAAAAATGCAAACGATTAAAACACGTATTTTAAGAAAAACTTAAATTCAAACATTGAATATTTATTTAATTGAATATTCACATGAATAAAAAAACTGGTGGGTGCAGCCTTCCTGTCAAGGCCAACAAACGCATGAATCCACCCGAAAAAAACCGAACTCGGACGATTCAATCGGTGCCGGATTACAGAATATTCCGAACCGTAGAGTGCCGGACTAAAGAGCTACTACTGTAGTGCCTGTAATCCTTTCCTCTTCATCAAGTTCAGCTAATAGTCTTTCATCCATTTTAATACTGTCCACTTGAAAAGTTGATTAAACAAATCGCACACAAAATGTTGTCCCCTGATCATAATCAAGAAATCAACTGACAACAATTCACATCCAAACGACACAATACTTAAGATACTTCAGAGCATTGTAATCACTTGAAGCTCATATTATGTTGTAACATGACACGTGTTGACACGAATCTTTGGCGTAGTCTGAATAGTTTGCGGGAGCTATTGATTATTTAACCTAAATGAAATTTTATATATAGTTAAGAATCCAATATGTCTACTAGCCCCAGAAAGAAACTATTTGGCTCCAATATTTCCCGCCATGACCACCCCTTCCGAGAATACCAGCTATACTAGGCGGTCTTTTACCGACCATCCTTAATTCTTACAATTGCCGTTCGGAACGCCACTTTAACTCAAATTGGAGGTCGGAGGATATCATTAAAAGTGGTATTAGTTATTTATTAAATAAACCCAATCAAGTTATGGTTTAAAACGACCAAAGGGTCCTCATTAAGATAAGAGGTATCTTGAAAGCAGATTTATCTCACATATATACTTTCGTTAATCTAGAGTTGCAGAAATCATATCCCACATTCATTCGAGTAACATTCAGTAGATTAAGATTCATCAATCAAAATTTCATATTGGTTCAATCTTAGATAGAAATTAATGAAACAGATTATGAAATCCATTGTAAATATCGTCAAGACTTTGAATATTTGTGTGACTTGTTAGAATCTAGATTATTTAAACCATTAACCCCAATAAAGATAGATGATGACAAATCGACATCTTTTAACAATTTTAGACATAACAGGTGAATCGCATTACCAAAAATGGATTTACTTGTTTTTAGTGGACTTGAAAACATGGATGCACTTTAAGGGCAAGTTTTAAACTCTCATCGTGCTAATGAAGATATATCACAGATTGAGACATTCCAATATCTTGTATCTTCTGCAAAGAGAGAAGACAAGGATACCACCAAGAATATAGTGCTATTAGAATCCAATTTTACTGCAACTTTCGAAATCTTGAAGAACAGATATCACTGTCCAAAATACATAGCATCTAGGTAAAGCAATGACTAGATAGTACATACAAACCCTGTGCTCCTGAACCTGAGTTGCACCAACTAACAAACACCTTTCAAGTTAGCTTGAACCAGATTGAAGCTCTGAGTAGAAAGTCAAGCATTCAAGGTGTTATCCAAAATGAACATCTATCTCGAGTTGAGAAGAAAATAAGAATAGTGGAATAGAGATATAAAATGTCAGTGTGTTGTACAATCATGAATCTAGAATGTTTATATAATTATATATATAATTATATAATTACGTATATATATATATAAATATAATTACGTATATATATATATACATATATATATATACACTCTGACAGCTTAGCTCAGTTGGTAGCGTGTCTGTCTACTGCGGTAAGGGTCCCGGGCTCTATTCCCGGCATGGCCAAAAAACTTATTATGGGTGAAATGTGGGTTTACTCTTTCACAGTGTCGAATTAACGGCTGGGGACTGGATGTTGTGCCTGTCCTAGTCTTAAGTTAGATTATAAGACATATGAAGATAAGACAAACCTAGCAAGCTGGTAGTGGAAAATATATGGCTTGAATACAAATTTGACCCGGACCATACACATATTATATACCGGGTGTTAATATGAAAACTTTCCACCAAAATATCTCGAAAACAACGCATTGCAGAAAATAGCATTTTAAACAAAAGTTATTTGTTTCTAAGGAGGATGTATGGTTATAAGGCTGGTATTACCTTGGGTGGCGTTGCAAAGATGACGTTAAAATCACTTTGATTTTTTTAAATGAGACTACCTATTTTTATTCTATATTATTGTATATGAAGTTGTGCCATTTTAAAGATGGTGGTTTTAATCATTTTAAAGTAAATGTTATCACAAAAATTGAGCCTGAGAGGCAGTAATTATCCGATAGCTTAATCATGGGGGACTTGCGGGTAGATATCTCTCGAAAGGTCTACGTGGTTTTCTTTATTATACTTGCAGCAGTGAGACCGTTCGCAGTTTGCTGCAATCGGACGCAGGAGGCAAATAGCCACCACTCACCACAGGACATAATTCCAACACTGCTGAAGCTTTGTAATATAAGATGACGTGTAGTCAGGGAATATCACATTATTATTATTATTATTATAAATGTAATACTTCCTCATAATCAGGAGATGCTGGAGTAGTGGTTGAATTGACAGTACGGCACCACTTTCTCCCATAAGGTTAACATTGATCCAAATCCTTGAATGACCTTGAATGATGTGGATCACTTTCTCCCATAAAAATAGAATAGTAGTGTTCCTGGGGCCTTAGCCCAATATGACCTTGAACATGCCCGTAAACATCCTTGTGCGACAATATGTTGCTGCGTATGTCCTGTTGGTTCCCCTCCCCGGAATAACCTTGAACATGACCAAGCCTGTTGATTGGTAGTGGCGTATCGGTAAAAATTATTTTGGGGGAGAACCATCTTTTTCGAGTTTTAGCATTGATCCTCCTCACTATAGAGTTGTATCACTTTCTCCGACATACTTCCTGACGGATCAGGAAAAAAATATTTGAGGAGGGGAAGGCGGGTGGTAAACAAGATGTTTCTAAAATAGTTACATTATTCATACCCACCTCGATGGTGTAGTTGGCTAACGCACTAGTCGTGTTGAGCTCGACTGCTGAGGACGGGGAGAGCGAGGTTCGAATCTTGGTCGGGTGAACTGAGGGTTTTTTCCTAAATACTTTTCTACTCTCCCTCCACGCAAATGCAGGTTCACTTCCTCTAATTCAACCCACACAATTCCAAATCCATTAGAGTAATTAGTACTTAAAGCGTATAACCCGAACGGGTAGTAAGACGCAGTGCTAAATATATTTATATACATTATTCATTGGATAACATTTTATAGATCACTAACATTTTACTATAGTATTACTACGTATTGGGTGTTACTCGTTAAGCCGTTTATTAAAACGTTTCTCAGGAGGCACTATGAAGAAGCGAGTAACGTCACCTCCCACTCCGTCCCTCTTCCGCTAACGGCTCAAAACACTTTTTCCCCTACAACCCCATCCCTCTTCCTCTAACGGGTTTAAACACTTTCTCCCCTAACATCCCATCGCCTACAACCACCACCCCTTCAACCCTTCCCTTACCACCCTGTACCTCTTCCGCTAACGGGTTTACGGGTAAAATACTTTCCCCTCTTCCGCTAACGGGTTTAAACACTTTATACCCTACAACCCCCTCCCCTTAAAACCTCCCCTATAAACCCGTCCCTCTTCCACTAAATGGTTTAAACACTCTCCCCTACCAATCCCTCCCCTACAACCACCTCCCCTTCAAACCTTTCCCTACAACCCCGTCCCTCTTTCTCTAACGGGTTAAACACTTTCTTCCCTACAACTACCTCCCCTTCTACCCGTCCTCCCCTACCACCCCCTTCCCTACAACCACCTCCCCATCAACCCTTCCCCTAAACCGCCTTTCAACCCTTCCCCTACAACCCCGTCCCTCTTCCACTAACGGGTTTAAACACTTTCTCCCCTCCCAACCCCTCCCCCTTCAACCCTCCACTAACATTTTATTATAATATTACTACATATTGGGTGTTACTCGTTTAGCCATTTATTAAAATGTTTCCCAGGAGGCAATGCGAGGAAGCGAGTAACGTCACCTCCCACCTATAAATAATTATAACTAAACTATTTAATTCTGGTAAAGCCGTGCTGTTTCACCTGATGAAATAAGGCTATGATACTCACAAGCACTCTAGCTTTATACATAACACTACTATACTATTTTTATGGGAGAAAGTGATCCACATCATTCAAGGTCATTCAAGGATGTGGATTAATGTTAACCTTATGGGAGAAAGTGGCGCCGTACTGTTAATTCAACCCCTACTTGCTGGTATGCATCCATTCAATTTAATTTTATTACTGATGAAGGTGAAAATATGATTTATTTTATTGCAATAAAGGATTGTTTGAGGAATCATATGTAAAGAAAATATACACATATGTATGTTTTAAATGCAACACTTATTTGAATAGGTAGTTTTTTGCTTGTACAGTTATTTTTTTAATTGCGTGATTAATGACGAGTTTGTTAAACTCACCCAATAAACAGTATTTTAGTCAAATCAATATTGCACACTTGTTGGGCTCCGAATCAATAGTGGCCCACCAGATAAATATTACTATTTGAAGATATCGGTATTCAAACCAAAACCTCTAGTAAGTCGTTGGTCAAGTCTTGGACACAACGTCTAACCAATCTTGAGCATGTATGATGTGTAAATATTGGCTCAGTTGCTTGTAAAGAAGTTTACGCTTTTCATTTTGACACTGGGTGTCACAGTTTTATCCCTTAATCCTCTCTTGTTGAGTGTCAGTCATGGTGCAGTTATTTGGGCAGTTAGGGTTGGTTCACGGACTGCCCGCGTGAATTTGAACTGGAGTCATCAGAACATTCATAATGGCACTGTATCATTGTGGGTGGTAAATACTTATGATACGGCAAATAGAGGTAATTGGTATAGTTGAAAAATCCTTTCAGAACAAGGTCTCTGTATTTAGGCGCAAAATCCAGGCCCAATTAGGCATGCCCACACTCATACCGCGGTGCCTCGTGGGAAACACCTCGGGCCCGAAAGGAGCAAAAACAGTAGGGGCATAACGAAGACTTATTGGGGAGTCTCAAATTATACGCGATTCAATGGACCCAATTATTGTAACAATCCATTGAAACTGAATTTAACATCTAAAACTAATCTAAAGCTATTGGAACATATATTAGTTTTTATTAGGGCATGACACATTAAACGTGCACTTATTGAACCAAATTATTTATAAATTAACTTAATCCTTGAATAATTCCCTCCTTTACTCTCGCATCGGTGGGCATGTGGGCCAAATATCAGGCTTGTTTTGTCTCGGTTGCTAGTGATGGAGAGGTCGGGGCATGAAATCCTGCCGATTGTACTTGTTGAATTTTTTAATTAATAGTTTCCCACTTTATTTTCATGAGGAGTACACTTCCTATAAATTTCAAATACCTCATTATTATCTAATTAATGATAATATGTGGATAGACCAGACGGGCAGTAGGACATAGTAGCATCATATATTATATCCGTGTGATTGTAGTATTTTTTATTATGTTGGTATTTGTTGACTCACTGTACTTGGAAGTGGAAGGATTAAGGTGTAGCATTTTGTCCACCCTTATGCGTTTACTCCATTGAGGTGTCTTTCTGCTTCACTTGTTTGATTGCTTAGTTGTTGTTTGTCGCGAGCTGGAAGCTGGACGGCCTATGAATATCGTGCTTTGTATTTACCATAATTTGTTGATTGAGCTTTGGTTGCTACAATATAATATTTGTTTATCCGCAATGATGACCACGTAGATAATAACGTCAATCACGTCTCCTCTGGTGACTTAGAGGTCACCGACTCAAATCTCTTCTGGTCGTACAGAGGCATCCCTCCCTCTCTCCACAAATTTTCTCCTCTATTCCCCCAACAAATTTTCTCCTTTATTCCCTCCACACAAATTTATTTTAGAGATTAGGCCTACTATTGATGATATGACTCTTAAAAAACATTCTGAAATATTAATTCTCGACAAGACAAGGCATGCCTAAAATCCCAGTTTGTTAAACTTTTTTTTTTTGTTCACTATCTCTTTTAATAATATCAAATTATTAATGACCCCGGGCAGTAATGTTGAGTTTTTTTATACTCTAGTGTTAATTTTGAGCCGTTGTGGATCAAATGAGAAATACAAATAAGGAACATATTTACTGAAAATACCTATTTTACTATTATTAATTAAAATGTTATAATTTACAAAACTATACATGCATATAATCAATAGAAACCACTAGTTTATTCTAGTTGATTATAATTTTTTTAAATTAAAATTGAGTTCGCGTAACATGCCAGATTAAGTTTATTTCTGCAATAAACTAAAAAAAATCTCATGGAGTGATCCCGCAAGTGAACTATTCCTACCAGCGGCCGCCGCCAGAATTTTCTGATATAGGTTGTCATGTGGTCAGCACAGCGATCTCCTCAGGCGTTAATCTCAGTTTTATAGAACAGAGCTGCTACTTATTTATTCAAGTAGCTCTTAATTTGTCCTCGCGAGGCTTAGATTGACCCCATTCCAGACCCACTGCTTCACAGACAAACTTTGGAAGAGCTGGGGATCGAACCTGAGCCTCTTGATCTGTAGCCATGAAATCTGACTATTAAACCACATAGGTAGTCTAATAAACTAGACAAATATATATAGTGAAAGGGTGTAGTGTATTATAATTTCAGCAGTTATATGGAAAATATTTATTTACTAACATTTGTCAAGGTTTGCTGTGACCCCCAGTATTCTTTTCGAGACCCACAGTTTAAGAACCTGTGCCGTAAATAAATAATACCATGTGAAGAGTCTTCCCATAATATACAGACCCGGAAAATGGCGGATCATTCTCGTATTGATTTTCTTATAGGAAAAAAAGTTATCTTCTTTATAAATTTGGTATGATAATTTATAATATTAAAATGCATGTTAAAATTTGGGGAGAATATTTTCGGCGTTTTTTTCTTTGGAAGTTAAGAATCTTAACTGTGTTTTTCTATTGGTTCAATTTTTTAATAAGGAATTGTGCCTTGATTAAAGTGAAACTTTTTGGTAAATTAAGGATAGTAATTTAGAAAATATTTTCCTCCTGTTAGTATTCTTTTTTTGAATGGATACAACGAAGGTGTGCTGAGTTGTCTTTTATAACATACGCTAGGTTTTTACCTAAATTTAGTTAAGTTAGTGTTCAGAATGGTGCCGTGGTGAGTAAGAAGATCAAAGGGGCATTTAAAACATTATTATGAATTCTAGTTACGATCTAGAGCAGTGAAGATTTATCTAATGTATAGGCTTTATTTTAAGGTACATACTTACAACTTGATATTCTAAAAGTATACTACTATAAACATTAACAATACCCTTAAGTTTCCCATCTAAATAAAGGTAAATAAACATTAACTTTTATAAATTACACGCCCCTTCCCCAAACTGTATTTCTGAGCGCGCCTCTGTTTGTTCAAGGTTGTACTTCTAGGCCATTGTGTTTTACGAGGAACCCCCTACAGCCCCTTTGTTCCCATGGATATATCGAGGCTGACTCAGTCACGCAAGATTTATGAGGCTTTTGGGGGATTTTAATTTTATTTGTATTTTGGACGAGTATTGATTGCCACGGTTCTGATTGATTGATTAATTAAAGTGACTTTATAGCAACGAGTGGTACTGCTCTCAATTAGAGTATTACCCTAGACTCTCATACGTACAGTGATTGTACTAATAGACAATCAAATAAAGCCGAATCAGTTTATTGAATACTATTATTGTTTTAAATGCTCCATTGGTATTGTTTTAACGTGGCTAATTTTAGTACACATCAATAATTATAGCCTAGACAATTTTTTTTATGTTATTCAAAATTGTCAAATTCAACCACTTTATTGGACCATCTTTATTTTCATTTTGTGTTTTTTTGTGTGTGTGTGCTAAATGTTCAGATATTGGATCCATATCAATTAGTGTTATTATTATATTATTTAGCACCGCGTCTTACTACCCGTTCGGGTTATACGCTTCAATTAGTGTTGTATCATTTATATTGTCACTGCCTGGCAAGAACTAGTGGCGTTTGCAAGCGCAAGTTCGTAAAATATTGGAGAGGACAATTGGTTATTTTCTTTGGACTTATAATATAAGTAGAAACTCTAAAGAATATTTACATGTTATACAAGAATTACGTCTAAACGCTTCGAGCAAGTATTTGTCCCAACTTTGAGTCCCATGAGCCTATTCCACGGCCTTTTATGCCCTTTAATTTATACATGAGTGGTAGCCCTGACCACAACACAATATTTACCACCATGGGAAATACAGGAAAATAACCCGAGGCTATTCGCTGGTAGCTTCCAACCAGTCTCTCAACAAGACTGTAACAAGACTACTAACCCTTCATGACTAGACTCTAACACGAGTGTAACAATAATAAAACTCGAGACGCGTGCTTGGTCCTAAAAACTGCAATACTTATTTTACTACACAAGCGCATTCCATCTTGAGGTTGTTGGACTGCAAGTATGTGACAATTCCTTACTCACTTCTACAAACTACACATATAGACACCTCCACGTACAAATGCAACAATTCGATCTGCTGAATCTACAATATAATAATTAAATTATCTTATTAGGTGTATTTTAGGGATTTATTTAAATTAATGTTAGTAGCCAATATTTTCTCCATTATTTGGCGAGACTAGCCAATAATTAATCCCTAACAATTCTACGGGGAAGCGAGGAGGTGTCTCATTGATCCCATACTTCGATATCTTTTAATAATATTGATAAACTAATTCGAATCTGAATTAACTCAACTTCCGTGTGGTTGTCTACTAGACTTATTTTCTTTCCAAACTTTTTGTGTGTTGTATTTGTCAACAGTATATTTCATATTACAGTTATTTTTAGGTGGGTTTAATCTGAGGCCTCCCTCCCCCTAAGAAGGCAGTTCGTTTTTGTCTAAGTAATTTGTCATTAAATTGTTAAGAGAGGCAACACAGTAAATACTATGAATTAGTAAACATAAATATGTCGAACCCATGCAAAATTGTGATGTGCATGGACAATAAATTAATACAATAATGACTCACTATCTGAATAAAAAAGTTTTAAATTTTCATCTTCTTTCACATATATTATACAGTTTTACTTGTGTATTATTAATTTTTAAAAAGTTAATTAGTATTCATACATGTCAAAAATGGAAACAAATTATCAGAATGAAGCTAAAAAAAATAAAAAGGTAGAGTTCTAGAAGCAACCATTTTCTTCCCATTCCCCTCCATTAAAAAAACCTGGAACAAAATACAGAATTGGGTGCTAAGGTTAAGCAATATTTGAAACAGATTATTCCTACTACGCTCTAATTTATCATTAGAAAATATTTGGGTCTAAGGGTGCCTCTTACCGGGTAGCTGAGACACATTTGGGATGAATCTGACATTTAGGGCGCCACTGTTTCAATGCCAGGTATTGTCATGAAGTTAAATTAAAACCTCAGCTTGAGATGTTTATTATCTGTTTGAATGTTAAGTTATCACATACCTTGAGCTTAAACTTCAGGTTTCACTAACTCAAAGAAGGTTGTGGAGGTTAGTGAGTAAACCTCAAGTTAATTAGCGTAGAGAACGTGGCCACAACTCGTTCAGCTGACTGTTCAAAACATTCCAACGTGTGTTGTTAGATTTAGTTAAGATAGAGTTTAATGATGCTATTTGATTCAGATTCAGATATTTATAATATGCTGGAGTGTTTTAAAAAGCGTCAAAATCCTACATTTTGAACCAAAACTAATAATTATTTTGAAGAATTTGTTGATATAGATTTTAAAAAAAACCCGTTTTAGACTTAGGAAAACTATTGCCACTGATTTGTTAGCGATCATTGGATATATTTTTGAAAGATAACAAATGAGAGCTTAGTGATTGGAGTTATAAAATGAATAAATGAAAACTATATAAACCTATGGTGATCTTTGAGATCGCGATCGAGATCGACATTATCGACACAGTTGACATCGAGACACCGAGCGGAACACATCGATCACCGACTAAAGTGCTTCGGTGGGTTTTTAAGGCTTTAGTGAAGTGTCTAGTGAAGTGTTTTCTTTCCCGATTAAGGGGTCACTACTTTATAAACTGTTTAAATTTTTCCACAAACTTGGGTGAAATTAAACGGAAAAATCTTTCGGCCCATTTCAGGGCCGAAAACTCTTAACATTTTTTTTGCGTGTTCGGCGAAGGCTAGGAACGGTTATTTTTTGCTGGCCGGTCGGGAACGAAAATAAAAAAAAACGCGTGAAAGTGTAAGCAACCTAACCAAAGGTGAAAATGTCCACGGGATCGGACATTGACGTGACCGAGGAGGATGACGACGACAGCATGTCTGAGGAGTCTAATGATGAGTGCATGGAGCCTCAATCCACAACAAAAAGCACCACGGATTCCCAAAATCCTGGACACACACAAGACAATACAGGTAACCAGCCTCATACAATAATAAACTTGAGCCGGTATCATCGTTAAAACGGAAACACCGGACCAAACCAGGAGTTGACGTGCCGGTCACCAAAGCAATAAAGGTAACCAACAAATTCGCTCTACTAGACAGTGGGAAATATAACACAGCCCTACAGGTCCCCACTATGGAGTCATCAGACGCCACCCACAATGAAGAGTTTCAAGCACAAAATAAGGTAAAAACACCACCAATAATAATTCCAAACTCATCGGAATACAACAACGTAATCAAACTCTTAAAAACCAACCTGAAGGACGAGTACAAACTCCGCTGCACGCCGCAGGGTATTAAAGTTATTTCAAGTTCTCTAAAGGACTACACCACACTTCGGAAAGTCTTAAAGGAAACTAACCTAGAACACTTCACATATATGCTACAGAGGGACAGACCCTTCAAGGTAGTGATCAAGGGCCTCCACTCCACCATGCTGACTGAGTCCATAATAGCAGAACTCACCGAAATGGGGTTCAAGCCCATCAATGTGAGGCAACTGTACACAAAATCCACACCAGAGTTAGCAACACCGAGGCCATTCCCCCTATTCGTATGTACCCTGGAGAAATCACAGACAGTAGCGGAGATTTACAAAGCCAGGGCAATAAATCACACAGTCGTGAAGATAGAGGAATACCAAAAATCTGAGAGCATAATACTCCAGTGCCACCACTGCCAACGTTTTGGCCACTTGAAGAACTATTGTTCACAAACACCTAGATGTGTCAAGTGTCTCGAGGAGCACTTGATCGCAGAATGTGCAAAAAAAGACAGAACGACACCGGCACGCTTTGTTAACTGCAAGGGTGAACACGCGGCTAATTATCTAAACTGTCCCGCTCTTATTAGGGAGTTGGAAAAACGTGACAAACGGAAAACATTACCGAAACAAGGGGTGCAAAAGCCAACGGATGTGTCCGTTCTACCAAGACAAGTCACACACAGACTTAAGACAGACGCCAGACCAACTACATCTTACCCAGCCGAGACCAAGCGGATGTCATACGCTGCAGAAGTTGTCAACCTCCCCCCAAAAAAACCCAGGGAGACCGACGCAAACCCCAACGATACTTCTGACATAACTGATCTCTTCCAAATACTAACAGACATAAATCTTTCAGGACTCCTTACACACGTCAAACTGTACATAGCCAGGCTAAAAACTGCTCCAGACAAAACCATTAAGGCCCTGACTCTCCTAGAAGCCGTCACTGATTTTTACCGTGATGATGAATAATCAAAACCCTCATCCACAAGACTCCATTAACATTATGTTCTGGAACGCCAACGGCATAATGCAACAGGCCCATGAGCTAGAACAGCTATTGCAAACATACGGGGTGGATATTGCCCTCATCTGCGAGACGCACTTGACACCAACCAAACGGCTGAGCTTTTCCGGATACGACAACCACAGGACGGACAGGCCTATCGGAAGCGGCGGGGGTACCGCCGTACTTGTAAAGAGAAATTTAATCCACTACCACACCACCATACCGGGTTTGGTAAACATAGAAACGACTTCGGTGATAGTTCGCTCACCACGGAGGGAAATAATGTTCACTGCCATGTACAGGAGCCCTACGGCCCCCTTCACCGATCAAGATCTGAGCGCGCTGACGGCCAAATCAAATTTCTTTGCCACCGGAGACCTAAACTCAAAACATACTCTCTGGAACAGCCGAACAGCAAACCAAGCAGGCCGCATACTGACACAACACGCTACCCAAAACAACTACTTAGTTTTGGCACCGGAGGAACCAACTTTCTATCCCGCCAACTATAGACACCTCCCAGATGTACTTGATCTAATATTCACGGACCTCAACCAACACCCCGAAGAACTACACACACTAAACGAACTGGACTCAGACCACCTCCCGATCTTCTGTAGGTTGTTGGTAAACACCAACACCCGGACTTCCTTCCTCAGAAGAAACACCCCAAACACTGACTGGTCCAAGTACAAGGACACCCTGGCAAGAGCTACACCGGACGAGTGGGAAGTAAGGACTACAGAAGAGGTGGATCACTAGATCGCTCTTCTCACGGCAACACTCCTTGAAGCCCGCCGAACCTCAACCATTTATGAAACCCCATTAATAAATCTTAAGAGAGATCACCCGGACCTCAATATCTTAATAGCGCAAAAGAGGTAAGCGAGACACGACTGGCAGACCTCTCGTTCCCCGAGGCATCGAGCAGCTTACAACTGACTGAGGGCCCTAGTCCGCCGAAGAGCTAAACAACTGAAACTGAGAAAATGGAACCAGTTCGTCTCAGAGACCGTAAACGGAGGGGACAACGTCTGGGCCATCACCAAACGACTCAAAGACAGTTCCCAAAGACTTAAAACACCGGCCATCCACGGGAGACAGGGGATGACATACACACCAGAGGAAAAAGCCGAAGCCATAGCCGAGTCCCTTCAGGATCAATTTACGGCAAACATGGAACCACAAGATGAAGACTTCTCAACTCGAATCAGGGAAGAGGTAAATCTGTTCTTCAAGGAACCGCTTGGCGATCCACCACCTCCAGTGTCCAGACCTGAGGTTGAACGGGCCATAAGTAATCTGAAAAAGAAAAAA
>CABEEJ010001151.1:11018-21700 GCA_901482245.1 Timema douglasi | reverse complement strand
GCAATTTGGGTTCCGGAGCCGACACTCCACGGTTCACCCTATCACTAGCCTTGTGGAAGAAACAACGGAAAGCTTCAACAGGAAGGAAGTGACACTCGCCGTACTCATGGACGTGGAGAAGGCGTTCGACAAGGTTTGGCATACCGGCCTCCTCCGGAAGTTGATCTCTTTCAACTTTCCCAAAACCTACATACACACAATAAGGAACTTCTTACGAGGGCGCTGTTTTAGAGTCAAACTGGAAGGCAAAAAATCGTCCCGTCACAAGATCCAAGCAGGAGTGCCGCAGGGGTCCGCATTATCGCCATTCCTATACAGCGTGTACGTCGCCGACGTTCCGACAGACCCTAAAGTCAGGGTGAGACTTTTCGACGACGACACCTTGTTCTTCACGGCACATAAAAACTTCAAATACGCTTTCAACCCCATGCAGAGATACCTGGACCAGTTCAGCGACTGGCTAGAGAAGTGGAGAACAAGGGTAAACCCAGCGAAGTCCACGGCCATCAACATATCCAAAAGAAGGTCTCAGACACAAGACCAGTTCAGGGTTCTGGGCGAAGCTATCCCGTACGCGAAGGGACTCAGGTACCTAGGCGTCACCATTGACTCCCGCCTGAACTGGAAAACCCACGTGGAGAACACCCAAAAAGAAGGCAATGGGGGTATTTGTCCGGAACTTCTCGCTCTTCAAGAGCCAACAGCTGAACAATCTAACTAAACTGCTTCTCTACAGAGTCCTAATCCTTCCGGTACTAGTATACGCTTGCGAGTCATGGAGCTACGCCGCGCCCACCGAGCTAAACCAGCTCCAGGTGGTCCAGAACAGAGTCCTTCGATGCATTCTGGGGGTGAACACAAGAACAAACAACGCTTTCATCCACGCAGAGACTGGCACCAAGACTCTAAGAGAACTATTCGTGAAGCGTTACATAAACTTCTACAATAAAAATATCCTGCTGGAAGAGAACTCGATCATAAGAAACCTTGGGCAGTAGGGGCCTACAACCCTCAAGAGCCTAGGCTCTACAAAAAGCCTAGACTGGAGTAGAAGACCCCTACCCAGCTCCACAAATCCACAACTAGCCTGTCCTATTGCCAATCTCCTATTTCCTAAACTAACCCATCCACGCTAGCCAACTTGACAAAGGTCAAGCAATCATTTTTCACAAATTCGCAATCACTTATTCATCCCTCACTTAGTGTCTAACATTGACTTTGTGCTTTATTTCAGCTCATCGAGAAATCACACTCCCCAACTTACACATAGGGTCTGACTACACTTGTGTTTACCATCACAGTGTACTAGGGCACTATATAGTTACTTAACAACAGAACACGTCTCCAACTCACACCTGCCTTCCCAACTCCATTTGCCTTCCACAATCAATAAACACTTTCACAAAAAGAGGTTATGGTCTATGACAACAGATCGGTACTCTTAGGTATTAACAAGCCAACTGGTCACTTCTGACACTCAGAGCTGGTAGACAGGCAAACAATGAAGGTATGGTGATCTTTAGTATTAAACCAAATATGTATGCAAAATTAATTGATGATTGAATAGTTTGGTCAAAGATAGCCTATATTTTGGCAGCCAGTCATATCAATTGAAAAGTGGGCCTTTTCAATACTTTATTTATTTCAATATCGCATAGTTATGTGAAAAAATAAATTTTAATTGCATTTTTAATCCCCTTTTCAAGCACTTCATAAAGGTCTAGGCATATTTGTAATAAGTCCTTTACCATACAATTATTAACATTTCAGAAAGTGTTCCACGAATCAAATTTAAAAACCTTATATTTTCTTCCAAAGTCCAAAGAGAAAGCTAATACATTAAAACAAAAGATACAATGTTAGATATAGACTAGAGATGAATATAAAGTAAAATGCAAATTTAATATAAAGATTAAAATATATGTCAATGAATATGAACAATATTTATATAAGAATTAAAATGTTTATTTCCACCTGTCAAAATTGAAATGTTCGCTAATTTGGAGGTATTTACATCACGTCTTATTCTTTTCTTACTTCTTTTAAAATTGCGAGACCCACCAAAAAAAATCAAAATCAGTGCAGTGAGCATGCCTTTAAATAAATCATGACCGACATAGAAAATAAATAGAAGGGCCAACAAACTTCTTAGAAGGATAATTAATATTTTAAATAAAAGGTAAGTGTTCTTCCTTAGATCAAAATTCCTTATTTAAATTATTTAAAACCATGTTAGACGTTCTTCCTTCTGTTTTAAATAGTATTATTTTGTCACGTCGGCAACACAGCGCGTTAAGCTGCGGCCGAACTTTGAAGTTCATCATTTCAAACGAAAATAAATTGGAAACTATTTACAAAATTAGAAAATATAAAGGAAATACATGATAGGGTGGCAAATAACGTTAGAGTGATATATTTGTTATAGATTTAAGTTTGTTTATAAGTCCTGTGCTGATACAGTTGGTTTAGAAAATGCACGTTAAGTACCTCAAATAAATGATAAATGAAAAGATACGAAAAATAAACTTATTTGTGACAAACTTCCAAAGGTTTCTCTAAAATTAATCATAACAACGTTTCATTTTAAATTTAAATGTAAATTTAGGATGTATCTGTCTCTTTTTTTTATTTTTAAAGAATCAACTTAAAATATATAAATAAATAAATAAATGGTACGGTGTACCACACATACTTTCTCTTTTTAACTTAATAAATGTACATTTACTAAAAACTCGTAAGATTTTTGAATGAAATAATGCACATTGTAGCATCAACACTCCACATAAGAACATGAATAAAACAATATACATTGATATAGAAACATTGAGAAAAGAGGCGCATCTTTGTCCACCAAAGAGCATTTTAAACCGTTTCATATTTCAAAAGCCTTAATATAATGACATTTGAATCATTTGCTGACAGCTTGGAAACTGGAATCTGCTCTACATGTTCCAATTTATGAAAATTGTATTTACTAAAAATGAATGGAGGAAAGTAAAAGAAATCTAAGGAATTGATAACTAATGAAAGAATGTGAGAGTGTAATATGAATTATTGTGAATACTAATTTTATGAATATATTTTGTTGCCTGTAAAAAGGTAAAATCAAATTATTGGGGAGTAGTAAAACTTTAAAAGAGAACAGAAGATTTGACCTATAATTTTAAGAATATAAAAAAGTAGATTTATGTATTTCCAGATAGTAAAGCAATCAGAGAATCGGGAAACTAATTTATAAATTCGCAATAAATTGGTTTATGGTGTAACATTACGATGTATAATGTTCCAATGGGACCACGCCCACTACGGACGTTAATGGATGTATCGCATCAATTCATACTACCCGCCCCAATAAAATCAATTAAACTTAGGATCCCTACAATAGTATTGTTCGCTGTTGTAGTTCTTGTAGGCTAAGAAGACATAATATAACCATGCTGGACAATATGTTTCACTACTCAATCCAAACCAATGTAACATTTATTCTTTCCACGTACTTACCAAATGAATCTGCTAGTTATAGAAACCTGCTAGGCTGGACGACTCACGGTAAACCAAGACCGGCAACTGGAGCAGGAAAAGCCGGTGTATCAACAAACGCGTCCCGGCACTCCGATGTACTAGCGTGAAATGAACCAAGGACTATCTACTTCGACTAGAAGACAACTATGTTTCCGACCTCTGGCGGATACTAGAGGAACTTCCTTCGAAACATCGTATGATTGGAGATATTCACTAATATTCCAATGGAGCAAGAACAACTTTCATCGACATCCACATGGCTTTTTGCAGGCATCGTGACGTCACCGCGTGTGTTTGTGTATCCCCATAACAACAATGAAATCCCTATATAATGGCTATGCAAGTATGTAAAGACTGACTATTCTACGATCGACGATCAACGACAGATCATTGTCATGGAGCTGGGCAATGGCTAGGAGAAGGACTTGTAAATGTATCAAATTCGTCGCTTAGACGGGTGGAGTTATGGACTCTAACTTTTTATCTATAATCTTCTAACATAAAAATTTTCTGTTTCAAAATTTATTATATTTATTATTTGATCGTCTATTTAAATTTAAAATACTATATCTTATAAATGTCGCCGCTCGGGCGCTGGACGTTTGCTTTTGTATTTATTCTCGTAAATATTTTCAGTTACGTGATTATTAGAAGTTGGCATGTAAATATTTATTCGTTTGGAATTGTAGAGTATTCCCGTTGTTTTTTTTAAAGTAACTTTTCGTATTTGAATATATGGTTAGAATTAACGTAACGTGATGTAACTTTTTGAAACTTGAATTAGGATAACTTTGTAACGTAAGTTCCTTTTGAACAGATCAGTTTTGTTTGTTTATTTTGGGAACTGTGTGTCCCATATTCTCTGTCAGATCGAGTAGTCCCGTGGGAGTTTTGCTTACGTCTGGTAGTCAAACTCTCACGTTTATGTAAACTCTGTAATGTAGTCGTCAACATTTAATTTTCTTTATATATTAGATATCGTTTTCTGCGCATTACGAAACCTTTGGAACCATATCAAGGTGCCCATTAGGCCTTTATAATTTTTGTATCACATATAAATAATTACCCTGTAGTATTGTCTCATATAGACTGGTCTATCAATTTTGTGATGGACATCATGTTTCCATTTGTTTAAATACTTGCACAACTACAATTTTGTAAAGTAGTTTACTTCGAGTATGATTTCCAACAGAACTCATTATGATATAATGAGACCATTTATTGTCATCTGCGCTATTGTCATTAATTGAATAAAACTACTCTTTGTTGAATTTACATATTTTTACAATTTCCATTTTTTTGTATGTTAGTTTATATCCTCTCCCTTTATTACCTTATAATGGTCGGGGTAATAACGAGTAGTAGAGAGGGTGTAACAATGGTCTTAAAAACAGCTTTCGTGTATTCTAAATCTGGTAATTGTCACATTACTGAAGATGACATATATCTGCATATTTTTGTTTGTCGTTGACTCGTCAGACTTCAAAGTAGGTTTCAAACTATTATTTGCTTATTAATTCCAATAAAAAAATCTGTATGTCCAATAATATTATAGATACAATCTCTTAATAGTATAACATCAGATTTGTCAGAAGGGATGAAATTTTTATTTATCACCGCGTCTTACTACACGTTCGATTGATACGTTTAAGTACTAATTACGCTAATATATTAGGAATTTGGAAGGTTGGATTTAGAGGAAGTTAACCCACATTTGCATGGAGTGAGAGTGGAAAACCATTTGGTAAACCCCCCATTCACCCGACCGTGATTTGAAACTCAATCTCCCCGTCCTCATTAGTCAAGCTCAACACGAAACTGACGGGTTAGTCAAATACGCCACCGAGGTGGGTGGCAATAAAGAAATGAGTTGTATGAATCAGTGTGCCGTATAATATATATTATACTTATATTAATTTCATATATATATATATATGCTTGCTTATAGATACTAAGCTATTGTATAGATTAATTTAAAAAATATTTAGAATGAAAATTGAATGACTTTATATTAAAATGTCTGGTTGAATTGTGCTTAAAATTATAACATAGTGTCATATAAAAAACATATATTAAGATAACATTGTCAAACAGTTAGTGAAAATATATAAGTTGACAAGCCTAAAAGTACATAAACAACAATTTAAAACTACAAAATTAACAGTGAAAAATTAAAAAATAAATCCCAAGTTTACAATACAGCCCACGTGGATGAATAGTTAAATCAAATTAAAAATCACAGGTTTAGTCACGCCCAAAGTTATGACAATGGTAGTTAAAGTTCTTGTTAAAACAAATGAAACAAAATAATAATAATAATTATTATTATTATTATTATGTGATGGTTGGGTAGTAGATCTAAGTCCATTCTTGGTTATTTCCTGTTACTCCTTTTAGCAAAAAAACTGCGTTTAAAAGGAAGTTGCTTTAGATGTTGCCGACATGTCTCGGTAATCTAAGTACCATAGCTTTAGCCATGATTATTACCCCCACGCTTGTATTAAAATGTCATTTTCCGGTTAAAATTGTAGACATTTCCTTAGGGATTTCCCCATCTTATGGTTATCGCATCAATATTAAATTCCTCAGTCCTAAAGGTTGACCGATAAAATAAGTAAATACTGACTATTGCGTGTAAAATGATAGAGATAGATCATTGCTGTACAAATATTTCCCCTAAGAGGTTGAAGGAAAGAGAACATACACTTTTTGAGAGACAGGCTTATTTGTTCCTTCCTCTATGGCATTAGATAATTATTGCGTTAAAACCTTATAGCACAAGATCTTTAGCATGAAAATTGACGAAAGTGTGAACTAAATATGGTAAGATGAAAATTTGGATTTCGGTCCTATATGGTATGCTGAACAACATACTGAAACTCCCCTAAAATCCCATGTCCACTTCCTTTTTTAGAGCAAAAAGAGCATAAGTGACATAATTCCCACATTTTTTCGTTTGAAGCTATGTGGGTCTATCTCCTTTAGCTAAATACGGCGCACGATGGCCAATTTGCACAAGTAAAGAATATTAGTCATATTTTATAATTTGTGGAATGGAAATAGTACTTTTTTTGCTTAAATTACGTAAGTCGCAGCTAAATACCATATTATTCTCTTACGTATGAAAATATGCATCAATTCTACCATCTAGTATATTGTAAATGCTTATGCAACCTACTTTACTCTCATAATCTCTCAAATGTTTAATATTTAATTTAAAAAACTACTCAGATTATAAAATATTAATGAATATAAGGAAAAATTAGTTAGAGAATAACATAATATCAAATACATAAAGACAGCAGACAATAGACAACAACATGAGGAATAAAAGGTTTAATACCTAAAATAGCTAACCGTTCCATCTCCACTGAGCGCCTATCAGAGCTATAACACTTAGCTTTGAATCCACATTAGTCGCGTTCGTTGTTGGTCGGAATGGTTTTGGTGACCTCGCACAGGCAAGTGTCACTGCCAGGGCATCATACGCACGTGGTGATCTCGACATGAAGGGTGTGTTTCGCGTGTGTTCGTTGAGTCTTCTCAGTGTGAAAAAGGTAATTAATTTTGTGCAATTTTAGAATGAGTATAGTGTGTTTGATATGTGAAGGTTTATCAAAGACAGGGAGGTCGTTGTTTCGAGTCCCGGCCTTGTGTAATGAATATGTTACTTTATTAAGTAGCTTCTCACCTGGTCTCATTACAAACGCGGGTACATTTCCTATAATTTATAAATTATGAACACTTACCCCAAAAGCGTAATTAAATGAACATAACATAGGATAAAACAATGCAGGAACTACTAGTTGGGATTTTTTTAAATAACTATTCACTAAAGTGAGAAATGGAAACATAGCTAGTAAGAGCTATTTCAAATATTTGAAGTCCCCATCTAGAAGCTTACAGAACAAAATAAAAAACCTTCCTAAAAACACAACAAAAAGTTTAATTCCATTATGGTCTCTTTGCACGGTACTCTTTCCCAGAACTAATAACATCCTTACCCTAGGTTAATCTTCTACCTTGTTACTGTAACGAGCTCAATTCCAAAGTCACTTGCTTTCATAGAAAACAATCGAGGGATAGAAAAACTTTGGAAACCATTACACAGTTTCAAAACATGGGTTTCTCTTCGTATAATGCAAGAGGGGTTTAATAGAATATCCACAAAACGTGTTTGAATTCGCTGAAATATGACAGAAATATATTTTCCGAAACGTTCTTGATAAAACTGTGGGATTAAATAAAAGTGTGTCAACTGTTTGGATGAAAGAGTTTAATTAGCCACTTTGTTATGTAGTCACTACGATATAATCGCATGCAAAATAGATTTATCAAATTGTTTCAACAGTTCATAAGATAAATTAATAAGTTTACTTTTCCTTTGCACTTTACTCACTGCTTAGATGATCATTTATGTTGTTTAAAGTTACAGTTCAAAACACTTGAAATGCAACAAATATTTTTTAATCTCTACAAATTTATATGGCTCAAGTTCCCCTTATCAAACATTTAGTTCTCCAATTTTTTTTAAACCACGATCGTAAAAACAATTCCATAAGGTGTTTTTTAAATTTATAATCTTGGTTAAAAAAATCAAGTCATTTTAAATTAACCTGTTTTCAAGTTTCCTCGTTTTACATTCTAAGGTAACCCGTCCACTGGTCCTTATCGCACAAATCGGATTTATTTCGTGTATGTACTTCGTCCACTGCTTTCAGAACATATGGATTTCCAAACAATAATCATCATTGGCCTAGTACCTATAATAATGTCATTGGCACGGTTAGTCGTTAAGATTAAGCTAAAATAGGGTAAAACTATAATTAATCTAACAGTTGATGATATTGTAACTTATCTAATTTGACTTTAAAGTACTATTTTCCTTATCAAAAAATGTTGTTTATTTAATTTAAATATTTCTTCTTTGATTTTACATTTATCACAGCTATTTTGAAAAAAATAAGTTCTATATGTGATTCATGAGTACTATGTAACTAGTTATGTGAGGCGACAATAACAACTGACTCATACGCAGTAGTTCGCGAACTGGTGGAGGACTTAGGGCCAGTTTCATAGTCAAGTTTAGTACGCCTCAAGTGCGGCGCTACACTAAGTACATGACGACACCTACCTAAACTCGAATGGAATGGGCCGTTCTCGCATAGGAAACTGGCCCATTCCATTCTGGTTTAGGTAGGTGTCGACATGAACTTAGGTTAGCGCCGCACTTGAGGCGTACTAAATTTGACTATGAAACTGGGCCTTAGCCTCAAGATGTAGGTTGGTCACGAAAGATGAACGTACAACTGAGCAACAAGAAGTAGTTCGCGTACGAATGAACCCGAAAAAATAGTTTGCGAACGACTTAACAACAAGAAGTAGTTCGTGAACTACTGAACCAAATGAAGTAGTTCAGGTACGACTGAATCACAACTTCCTCATTTAGATATTTGCGTATTATAGCTTGTAACAAAATGTTATTGTTAATGTTAAAACTTTTTTCAAAATATTTTGAATTTTTTTATTTAGTTCACATTTTTTAAGAATATATATAAATACAAATAATTTGAGTGTAGGCCTGGTTTACAAATATTAGACTTTTGAAAGTTTTAATATTTTTTTTCAAATGGTCTGAGAGTTATGTTTAAAATGTACTGTATATAAATATAAAGCGTATTCCTATGCGGGGATGAAATTTTGACTTTGGGAAATCTTCGGGCGAGAAATAACGATTTTTCGTGGGAATGGGACGGGAAACGAGAAAAAAATTAAAAGAATAATTTTCCACTTTAGAATTATATAATATATGTTTTTTCAGGTTTGTAATTTTAGTCTAAACTTAGCTTTCCTAATCATTCCAATAAACAAATAAAAATAATTCGATAGTTTCAGTTGAGACAAATGTAGTGGCAGATGTCAAGAATAGTTTGAATAGTCAGGAAAAGAAATAAAAACTCTTATTTGGCTACAGTAAATTATTGGTTTGAACAATAAATTTGCCTTCTGTGATCTTGTCAAAAAATAAATAAAATATGAAAGGGAAAAATTATACACACTTAATATTGGTATATTAATTTTTTAAATTGCAATTTTTCCAAATAATAGCTTGATATTTTCTCTAACGAGGGTTGAATAAGATTTTTGATATTATGTAAATAAAAATCTATGACTAGTGCAACTATTATAATTGAGTAGTTTTAATCAAGCATTTTGTATAACTATAAATAAACTCTAATAATATATATAATGTATTAAGATTGTAGCCGCCGGTATAATGGAGAAAAGCTCTATCTTTGCTCTCTCGGTTAACTGTTGCCAAATCTCCTCGCTCTCAGCTATGTCAGAAGGTGGTGTGATGGGGTAGGTAGGAGGGAGCTACTGGCAACCTTGACAAACCAGCGTTGCGAAACTAATCTTGTATTTAAGGTAAGATTGACACAACCAAACAATAGAATGGCAACAGTGTTTACCAATAATAGCCATGCAGTTCCCTCTGAGATAATATGATCCAGTGTAGCCGTCTGGGCTATCATTTAACTACACCAGTACGTCAGGGTTGAGGAAGATAGAATTTAGAGGGACTATATCTACATTTGCAGTGAAGGAGGGTTGAAAAACCCATTGAGATATATTCACCCTCAACTAACCCGGTCAAGATTCTAACCCAACCTTCACATCACCAGAAAACAAGCATAAACTAGTTTAATGTTTAATAGAAACTAAATATATAAAATTGTAGCATTGTTTGCCACAAACTAGCCGAAAACAAACAATAACAATCAACTCACCAATTTTACCAAGTCCGCCGGCGGTCGGATCGTCTACACGACTACACACACGCACGACAAGACTGAATACAACGTACTGAAAGCCACGCCTGTCCAACATTCTGCGACGACCTTCCCGCAACAAAGATCTTCAACAAGGAAGAAGAGACACTCCACCTATGCTCAAGTCTGCCACCTAGAGGGTAGTAGAACATTCCACGGCTCTCTAAGTTCTTTGGAACCCCCCCCCCTTCTTCCACTGTGCTGTGAACTGTGTTTTTGTATATAAGTGTGACCGTGTGGAATAAGCCGTATTCTGGGACTGGCTTTGGAAGTAGCTTGTGCTAAGCTACGGCTTCGAATATTAACAATGTAAGACAAATTCTTTTT
>CABEEJ010001150.1:142121-177776 GCA_901482245.1 Timema douglasi | reverse complement strand
TTGTGAAACTTATGAACATGCCACTAAATTTTAGGACTCGAGCCGATATGGTCAAAAAGTACCTATATTAATATGTTTGTAGTTATCCTCCCATAAACATTTATCAAAATTAAATTGCCCCTAGAAGCTTTAAAGTGTTCCTGGCCCTTATATTCCCGACATACAAAATGCCAGCACGTTTTCCGGGTATCTACCCATTGCATAAAATAAAAGCATGATTCCCGTTTTTTCTGGTTTTACTATCAGTTATCAGTGGTCTCACTGAACAACCTCACGTGTAGGCCTATGCTTTTTATTTCCTCAAATAAAGAAAAATTACCAAGAAACTTTTAAGCCTCTAGAATCTAAAGTATGATGAATCTTGACATTTTATGTGCCCCTAAGATAAAAAAAAAGGGTTTTAAGATTATGTTTGTCCCCAGATCTCTTTACCTCAAAGAAAACTCATGATATTGATTTTATTAATGAAATTAAGATTCATCTCATGGTCATTATTCTCTTATTGTTTTAAGGCAGAGTCTAGAATGGACGTGTGGACGTGAACGTTTAAATTGCTATGTTCAGTTCCACAAATATTTAAAATCTAGATATTAAATCACCCCTATTTGTTTCAACCTTGGATCGTCGTTCATTTAGAATACTGTAGTTAATTAGTGTTAGTCCCTAAATACACCCTAGAATTAACTTAATAGTAACCGGTTGGACAAGCACAGACGATGAATAAATAGCCTCAAGTGTTAAGTTTTACAGCTTAGTTTTCCCACCACTCCCCAATCTTTCCCGTCATTTTTAGTTTAAAAAAGTATTTCCTATTAACACCTTAAAATGCTATTGTAAGAAACAATATGGATCATTTAATTACTCTTAATATATCCAATAATATTCACACACTTAAAATAATATATACTTTTTTACTCTTTAAATGTGAGGAATGCCAGGTCTCCACCGTGGTTCGGATCCCACGTTAAACTGTGGGTCCCTCCATTTCATCTCACAATCATCCTACCATTACACATTAGCGTAAGTGCGTATAACCCGAACGGTTAGTAAGACGCGGTGCTAATAATAATAATAATAATAATAATTAACTCTTTAATATTTAATGAGTTGTTTGGATCGCTCAAAGTGGGATGGAAGGGAATGTAAGCTAAGTCCAGTTTATTTTTAAGTTTTTACGGTAGAAAAACATTTTTTCAAACAAAATAGATAATATAGTGCTATCTATACACATAGTAGGCCTATATATAACAAGTTATCTAATATCTGGCATGTGTATTGCGTCGTTTGTTGATGCCTTTTCATTTTAATCAAAAAAGTTATCTATTAAATATTAAATAATTTAAGGGTGCTCATTACAAATACTCGGGAACTGTTTATTTTACTATGTGTAGCTAATTATATACACCAAAACCATAAATTATTTATTTTAGAAAAATAAAATCTATACAAACTGCAAAAATACTCGCCTTAACTCACGTTACCTTAAATCTCATCTTAAATTATTTCGAATTTCTTGCATTTAATTTTTCAAAAAATCATTTTCTCAAACATACCGACGATATAAACGATTTCTCTCAAGTCAAACAATATTTTTCATCCAAATTTTAATTTTCTATTTTTACTTTCTTGACCCTCCCGGGAGAAAGTATTGTGATCGTAAAAAAAAATCTAACTTGTATCTGAGGTTTCATAAGGTTCACCCGAGGGAATTTTGAAATTAGATTATCAATCCTAAATTTAAGAGCAGATTACTGAAGAGGAAAAATAAAATAATAGGTTTTTTCAAAGTTCGCTGTAACGATTGTGATTGCATTTATATATAGTCACTGTTTATCATCATAAACAATATGGCAACTCTTATTATCTCATAAAAATGACTGTACTTTATATAGGGGAAATTTTCTTATTTTGGTCATTTCTACGCAACTATTGGAGACACGAAATAACTCATTTTAAAGTTATAGTATAATTAAAGATAAAAAGTTTTTACTTGAAATATATTTTTATAAAACCAATAATTTCTTAGCTATAAGCAAATAAATATACTTTTAATTTCGGATCTTTGAAAATGAATTCGATTATTTTGCTCTTTGGTAGACAAAGATGTTAGCTCTTTTCTCAATTTTTCTGCAACGGTCTTTCTACTTTATAAAGCCATCGAAGTAACAATGTATATATTAATTCATTTATTATCTTAGTTTTAGTATTTCTACAACAATGTATAAGACCTATTATTTAACTTCATAAATCTTGCGAGTTTTTAGTAAATATCTATTTTAAGAAAAAAGCGAGAGAAAGTCTCTGTGGTACCTTTTTCTTTTTAGGTATTGAACATATACTTTCTGAACCAACTGATTATATCAGCACATGATAATTTCAATGAACTAGAGTGAAAGGACCTAACAATTTTTCATGGAAACATATTTTCACACACCTTTCATGGTTTTTTTAGATGCCACAATAGACATGGGACCGATGGTTTTACTTCCCCTCCGAAGGAAGGTGTGGTAACGGTTTTTATCGCTCAAGAAAAGACCTCCCTCCATCCTTTGCTGGGTTTTAGCCCACGAATAACTGGTTCTGAGGGAGCGGGGGTCCTTTACCCCCAAACCATCTAGATTGACTTTATTTTTTAATCCGTGACCCCTCTCTATTGAAGAAACACCCTTTCCTTCGCTGATTATAAAATATTGAGTGCTTTTATAATAATAATATTGTATTGTAGTGAATATAAATCTCTTAACATAATTTTTTATAAAAAAATACCTAAAATAATCACAAATTTGTACACCTTGGTACTCAATCATCCCAATGGGATATATTTATCTGTATGGTACTTAAAACTTAAAGCGATTCATTTCGATAAATTCTCTTAGCTTTATCCTACCTATTTTCATATGTTTATAAAAATAAAGGTGTATAACCCAAGCATGTACTGAAAGTTTTTAAATTTCAAAAACAATAAAAGAGGAAGCTGCAAGTCAAGAATACCACAATTTATTTTGACAGCAATGTATCGAGTTATGCCAAACCGATTTTTATTTGATTCAGGAAAAATATGAAGGCTTCTAAGTTGAAGACTGTTGTACAATTTTTTTTAAAATAATATAGGTGCTAGATATATTTAGTTACATGGTTTTAGTCGATTAATCGATGGCTGCATGGATGTTATTGAGGCAGGGTTTCACCAGCTTCGGTGGTCTAATGGTCTAAGGCATCACTCTCGCGATGGACAGATTGACAATGACGGGGAAATCAGGTTTAGAATCCCGGAATTCTAAAGTGGTTTCCCCTCTCCCTCTAGGCAAATACGTACACAGTTAATCTAAAATTCAACCTTAATCATCCCTAACGCATTCGCGCAGCTAGTACATATACGTATAAACCAAATAGGTAGTAAAACACGGTGATAAATAAAAATAGAAAAAGAAGTAAACAGGGTTTCCGATGTCAGGAAAGAAAAAAGTTGTTAGTACCTCTATAAAAAGTTCTTGAGCTATATAATTGCACAAAAAACACAAAACGTCTCAACATACGCCGGGATTTACTACACAAGGGATATATATATATACACACACAGAGAGCAATAGTTGACTTTTTCTTCCTCTTCTTCTTCTTCTGGTTTCGATCTGTATAGCGTAGTTCCCATTATAATTACAAATAAGATTAAATGATATAATATAGACTCATAAATTAATTATATTCAAACACACGAACTTAATCTACCTTAGCTTAACCATTAAAAAGTTTTGTTGTATTAACGATTTATTTTACGGTTTATGGATATGAAGAATGTATCTTTGAGCAAATGTACCCACATTAGTGCAATAGAGAACTAATAAACCATACATAGGCTATATAAAATTACATGCGGAAACGGCGCTAAGAAACTAGATGTGTTGACGCACCTTTAAATAGTATGAATAATAATAAGTACATTTAAATACTCAAAAATCAACCTCAACGCACAATATCAGAATTATAGATTAGATCTATTTATTTATATACATTTATTAAGGTGGAACATTTAAAAAATTTTTTTATTTCTAACCTCCTAATAGTTGCCTATGAAGCTCAAAACTATTCTCTAAAAATCCTTAGCCAAAATTCAAATGTCTTGAGGTTGCGCATCTTAATTAAAGTTTAAACCTATTAAATTAATCGAAAAAAGGACACCACTACCCTGGGATGAGCTTCGTTACACGCTTAGTATTGGATTGAGCCTGAATATACTGGACTATGAAGAACACTGATAGATAGGAATGTGAGATGGGATGACAGAGACGGTGGGTCGGTGGGTCAGTGGGTCAGTGGGTGTGTTGTGGGGGGTGCGGAGGGTATGAGGCAAAACCTAGGCTACGCACACGCGCGTCACGCAAGCGCACGACAGTTGGGTGGCGTGTAGGCGTTGGCTGGCAGTGTTGTCGCAATTAGCCATCGCGGCTGTTTTATTGTTCATTTGTTCTATACTTTCTTGTGCTAATGCTTTTGACTGTTTTAACTGTGCACTGTGTCTATGTGTTGAAATGGAGTCAAAATTAACGTCAGCTCTAAGTGAAAATTCCTGTTCTTTTCTTGGAGCCTTTATTAAATTCAAATAAACTTTGTTCCCAGCTCGTGCATATGTATTGAAACATTACTTCTGGGTGCGGACATAAAAATAAGGCACCTTCCGTCAAAGACATTAGTGACATCGTACCTCATCACTTTAAAGCTATTTGGCAGAAAGTCTCGATAACCACGGAAGTGATCAAGAAATTGTCCGATTGATTAAAAATAGCCTTAAAAGTTACAAAAATAACATTAAGAAGACTCCTGCATATAGGAAACTGGTTGAGAAAGTAAAATGATTTTCAAGAGTATGCCAAATTTACTCTTTTTGATATTGCGTTCTGTACATGTACAGAATTTTTTCAATACAAATGCTCTGGTAAAATTCAAATTATGGGAGGAAAGGCAGGGCACGCTTTCTTGGCAGATCAGAGAGAAGAGCGTAAAATGCCGATTGGGGGTGTTGAGATACAAACAAATAAAATGAAACATCAACTAAATATGACATTTAAAACCGAGGTGAAAATAAGGTTTAACGAAGAAACCGTTCCTACTTTAGGATATTTATCTATTTTTTAAATAGCAGTATGTTGTGATGTGACTGAAACGAGTGATTGCAATACTGACGAGTAGGAAGAAGAGACCTATCCTGATTTTATAAATGGTATAAAGAGGAGGCAGATGACAGCATTTATTATTCACCATAAACTTCAATCTCAAGTCAAAAACCTCTTTTCTTACGAAGTTTGGCTGATACTTGTGACAGAACAGATGTATCAGACCGTTCACCTGCCATTATTGCTACATCTGTTCAATACGTGAGCCATGTATCACCAAAAGATACTGCTAACGTCATTGATAGAAGCAAAATAAGAAGATAACGCTAGAAGGTACGATGAGAACTCCAGTCGAAAGCAATAGAATCAAAGGTGGAACTGCAAGGTTTATATTATGATGGAAAGAAAGACAAAACCATTGTGTTAGACACAAAAGGTAAAAAGTTACACCGCATTAAAGAAACAGAATAACATATTGTCTTACTGGCTGAGCCTCGCTCCCCTTATGTGGGACACAACATGCCAGTTACTGGTAAAAGCACCAGTATTTCTCAACGCATTATTAAGTTTTTGACAGAGAGTGCTACAAGAAGGCTTAATATTTCCAAACTAATAGCAATAGGATGTAATGGTACTAACGTAAACACAGGACACAAGACTCTAGTTATTACTCTTCTTGAAAAATTTCTAAGTCACAAACTACTTTGGTTCGTGTGCCTCCCTCACACCAATGAGTTGCTACTTCGTCATTTGTTTCAAGCTGTTGTTGGGAAGAAGTCTGGGCCCAATCAATTTTCAGTACAGATTGGAAAAGCCCTACAAATGTGTGAGCAGCTTCCAGTGGTTACCTATGTTCCAATACCAACGTTGTTGACAGAAGTTGACTTCGATCATCTGAGTACTGATCTAAAATACCTCCTTGAAATTTGTTAGGACGTGTCATCCAGTGATTTTTCCCCTGGTCTGGCAATTTGATATCCAGGTAAAATCTCTAATTCAAGGTGGTTAACAACAGAAAATAGAATTTTACGTTTATATGTAGCCACCAGTGAAAAATATGTGCCTTGAATCTTCTAGCCAAGTTCGTCACGATAGTTTACGCCCCTTGGTTTGAAATTTAAAAAACTCCCAAAAGCGACTCATAGTACCCAACTTCTACATGGAATTATCGCAAAGAGCTCCTTCTTACCAGAACAATACAAAAGGGTTTTCTTTGAGGTTATACAGAGAAATGCCTACTTTGTACACTCGGAAAACGTAACACTAGCCATGTTGCAGGATGAAAGGCAACATATTTGTCAAATCTGACAGCGACGGGTAAGCAAGGCTAGAGGAATGCTTCGGAGCAGTGGTATACGCCCGTTTCACATTCCTAAATTAAATTTTTCTTCACAGTAACATTTTATATTGATTAATTGGAATGACGTTCATGAGCTGGCAGCCACTCTACTGTTGCCCGAATCAAACATGCATGGAATCATAAGAACTTGCTTCAAAATTAATATCGCCAAGTTTCCTGGTCATTCACAGGCTGTTAAAAGACACATTAAACTACAGTAGTGACTGAAGCTGTATCAACTTTTTGCGGCTCGGAAAACAGATAAGGTTTTATTAGAACCTAGATTCAGTGCAGAAAGGAACCTCCGAAATTCGATTCTAAGCAACAGTTCAGGTTAATTGCTCAACCTCAAGACAACTTCCGAGAAATCCAATATTTGTTTATATTGTTTGTCATGTTCATTTACAAATATTGTAGTGTTAGGAGAAATAATATTTGAAAAATAAATTCCTTTATTTTCACTCCAGCCTAATATCAATGTGCAACAACTTGGTGGCCGTTGATATATATATATATATATATATATATATATTTCAACGGCCACCAAACTCAACGTCTCAGCCATCGCTGAAGTTATTAAATTAATTTTCAGGGCTGCCAATTTTTCTTAACAAAAATTCCCCTGCAATTTTCACGGTTTATAGAAATAATTCACCCTTCATTGGTGATAACGTGCTCTAAAAATTCAAGATTATTTAGTTTTATTATGCAATGACAAGGTGGTCTGGGTTCACACCTCAGACGGATGAACGCAAGTTTTGAATCAGTTATCACAACCCTGAGCTAGATCGGGATGTTTATTTTGATTTGCATAACTTTGTTGGACCTAAATGACTGAAAGCGCAGGCTAAACGAGCTTGGTATAGTAAATTAGTAAATATTAAATAGGAATACTGACTACTCATAACAAATTTGCACTAGTTGTGGCCTAACAAGGCCAGATCGGCCTATGAAAGTCTGTTTTATTGACATAAGGGCTGACACTATCATATATTTCGGAGAAAGTTTCTCTGCCTGACTCTGGACCAAATAAACCGCATATTCGGGTCTTCGGAAACGCTTTTGCTTAGGGGGCAACCATCGAGCCCATGTTCCCAAGATCAAGTTCTGTAGGGGGTCACGAACCGTGTAAGTCACATTGTCAGTCTAAGTTTTCAAGAATAATCCATTTCTTCCACGATCGTGAGCATACAATCGCTTGTATTTCTTTGATGTCACCTTTAATACCACATTTTGTATTATCTCTTAGTGCTACTATTAAACCAAAATACGAGACCCCCAATATCATTTCGAACCCAACCAACTACCTTGCCACAGACCTTAACTTTTCCAGCAAGCTATCCTGATAGATCTGGCCCACGAAAGAGGGAAGGCCATACAGCTCTCTTAATTATTTTCTTTTCTTATATGCTATGGATTACTATTAAATTTTTTAAATTAACTGCTCTTAATTCATAAATATATACTTTTTTTTCTGTCTTGTCCATACTCTTCCTTTTTCCTAGGTGCGTTTCAACTATGTTTTGACAAATAAAAATATACCTCTCTTTATTAAAATTATGTAATATTTTATTGTCCAGGGTTTATAAATATGTATATTTTATATCTATATTAGATGGATTTAATATTTTAGCAAGCAAATGTTTTCAACTTAAAGAATAGTGTTTATTAATTATGGATTAAGTTAAATAGATACCTTTAATTTTATCTTTTTTTATTTAAAAACACCATCGTAGGCAAAATTTGACGAGAGTTTCTTTCTTATTTTAAAGCCATGCCATTTCTGTGTACAGAGCTGTTGAAAGAAAAAGTTCAGTGTACCTAGTAAATTATATCGAACTTAATCTTCCTGAGTCTCAGTCAGGAGTCATAGCTATACCTTAAAATTAACAAATTAAAACGTGGCGGCAATTAAATACCACTTTGAATATTCGCTCTCTTATCTATTCAAATTTTACTGAAGCAATATTTCATCATAGTGAGAAATATAATTGATAATTTAATAAAAGCCAACATACATTACCAGAACATCTGAATACACGAATGTATTAGCAGGCCATCGTGATTTACTGTCCTCTCTTTAAATACATATTTTAATAGAATTGTTAGTTGGACAGTTTAAATTGTTTTATTTTTCACCTCGTCTTACCTGTTCAGATTATACACATTTATAATAATTATTTTAATGGAGTAGGAATGAGGAAGAAAGCATTTTAGAGATAATTTAGCCGCATTTGTGGAAGGAGAGTGGAAAACTATTTAGAAAAAAAAACACCCTCAGTATACTCGACCGTTACTCGAACCCCGATCCCCCCCATCATAAGCAGTTCACGTCAACACGAGAATGACGCCATAGACCTCTCTAAGTAGTTTAAGGCTCTAGTACTTAGTACGTAAGCTTACAGTACAACAAAACGTCATTTAAAATTACGACCGTTGTATTCATCTGGAGCATAAATTACCCGATTAATTAATTCATCGCCTAAAACACAAAATGTTTGTTCTATTCCAAGTTTCCATGTTTATCTCTGGTTGGAGTGGACTCATAACTTAACCAAACCATACCACAGTAAAGACTAACCATGACGTAGTGCACGCTAGTTGCTAGTATCTGAGTACCCAACATGTAGGTTATGCATGTAGTATCCCTGTATATCCAGCCCACCCCTCCTCTTTACTGGCACACCACAGAATAGATGGCACTGAGCAATAACTGGCCAAGCGTCCCTAACACAATTAATGTTATTAAATCTCTACAGGTATTTGTCTGTATACATACATATTATATATGTATACACGTACATGTTTGTGCAATATACATGTACAGTATGGATGTATATATGTATATGTACGTATAAATGTGTATATATATCTACTCACAAGATTTTTCATAATTAACAAATATCTAAAAAGATCAAATTATGTGAAGTTGTATAGGAACCACAAAAAATCTAAAAAGGAAAATAACTTCAAATAAAAGGAGAAATTACAGGATATCATTATGAAACTACCTGGCTTAGATATTCTGAAAATTGAAAAAGGACACCTGGGCACGGGAATCGAACCCGGGACTTTTGGCTTAGTACGCCAATGCTATAACCACTGAACTATCCAGGAATCTACTAATACAAAGGTCCCAGGTTCGATTCCCGTGTCCAAATGTCGTTTTTAAATTTTCAAAATATGATAGCTCGATGAAGAAATCCTCACTAAAACCCTAAATAATAGCTTTTTCTATTTAATTATTAAATATGCAATCCCTTACAATTATAATAGTTGTACAAATGGCAGCATTAAGCCAACTATCGAGTCGAAGGTGGCTACGTTAACTGATAGCTCGTAATCTTAATACATCACACATTTGTAGCCGACTATTTCCGCACGTCCATCATAGACTCTGCCTTAAAATATGAGAAGAATGACCCTGGACACCATACTATCCCTGGATAGCTCAGTGGTCAGAGCATTGGCGTACTGAGTCAAAGGTCCCGGGTTCGTTTCGCGTGTCCAAGTGTCATTTTTCAATTTTAAGAATATCATATCTAGATGGAGTAAAACCTCACTAAAATCTATAAATAATATCTTTGGCTCTTTGAATCTCACCTGGTTTAGACTTTGTTTGGTTCGCTATAACATTAGTAGGTAGATAATAAGTGTTTCTCTGTTGAATGCCAATTTCGGCGCTCGGTGCGGGAAAAGGGAGTGCAAGTATTTTTCAGTTTTTATAAAATATAAGTTTTTTGGCAATAATAAATCAAATATTTATCCAGTAGCAACGTAGAGTTTAGTTTTCTGCACATGCTAATATCAATAGATCTTTAATATCTGTCAAGGGTGTCCTGGAATATTGTCAAAATATTTTAAATAAAGATAAAAAGTTTTGACAACATTCCAAGACACCCTTGACAGATATTCAAGATCTGTTGATATTGGCATGTGCAGAAAACTAAACTCTACGTTGCTACTGGAGAAATATTTGATTTTTTTGGCAAAAAAAGTGTAATGCTGTAAAAACTGTAGAATTACTCGTGCTCCCTTCTGCCACACCTTCAATTTAATATTTATGAGTTTAATAATTCTAAAAATGTTTATTATAATTACAATAAATGTTTTTTATTAAATCAGGCTACACTCAAATAAATTGAAACATAATATGATTATACTTAAAAGGCAGATTACCAACATATTAACTCAACATATGTTTACATGAATGAGGACGCGATTGGATATTTTTTGGTTTAACTCCAGGAAACTAAAAAACAAACTATCGTATCAAAAGTATTTGTTATAAAATTTATCGGAAATATATGGACATGAGTATAAATCGGGTGGGTTTATCTGTTATCTGACATTATGTGTCAATTAATAAGTACCAGGAGATCAAATGAATAAAACCAATGAAATATTGTTGACTCATCAAATTACAAGCCTCAGAATGGCTTATTAATGTTACGCTAAAATACGTCAGAGCAGTGTCGGATCCTTCAATTCTATGTATGAACAGCAGTCCCACTGCTTTAGATCAGAGCACTCATTGCGCATTCTCTTTATGACATCATATTTGTCCATATTTATGAGACTTTAAATCTGGTAGCACTAATCACTGAATAAGACGAGTACATAGCACGTCTTCACTCACACGAGGTCCCATTCTATAAGGAAGGTTACAAAAAAACCTCAAACATGAAATGTCAAAGACAAAGGTCAAAAGGTCACAATGAATCATCAGCAAATAACAACGTACCTACACATAATACCTTTGATCATTCTCAAATCATAAACCAATTAAGAAAAATATATATTTATCCTAATAGTTGGCATGAATAATAAATAATGGCAAGAAGAAAAAGGCTATAATAATTATAATCTTTTCCTTCATGGTACTTTCTTCATTAAGGTATAAAGGAAAGGAAGATAAGGAAATAAACAATAGTAAGTATATAAGCATGTTTTTATAGATCACTTAAGAAAGAAGAAAGATCCCTTGGGGAAAAAAAATCCAGAGCCATTTAAAAAAAACTAGGTTATGACAATCTTGATAAATGTCACGTTATTGTGAATAACAAACAATCAAATGTATGACCAAAATTATAAGAGATAAACCATTAAGATGGACTGAACATAGCGAGGATGCCGTAAGCGCACAGCTGTAATCACACTTGATAGGAAAACACGTCGAAACTAAACTTGCAAAATGGAAACACGCCTGAGAGGAAAGCACTTTTGAACGTGGGAAAAACAACAGCGCAACTGAAACCGCATCGGATAGAAAGGCACGTTTATTAAAAGTTAGTGAACACTCCAAAGCCAAACTTGTAAATAAACCACTGCTAAAAGAAATGTACGTTTATTAAAACTTGTCGAACACGCAAAAACAAAGATTGCGAATGGAAAGAGATGTTAATTAATAAACAACAAAATTGCTTGAAATTAACTTTCAAATGAATTAACTGATAGAAAATAATGTTTGTTACAGCTTAGCATAAACGCCAGAAATAAGCATTAAAACGAAACACTTTAAAAAGGCAAAAGTAATTTTAAGAACTGAGTTAAAAGGTATAATATAACTTATTAAAGAACGCTCACCTGAAAAAAAAGAATATTTTAGTGGAAAATTAATCCACTGACTTAAGCAAACATCACAAAGCTTATAGTCAGCTTAAAAACTAGTAAATGCGTACTTTTAGAATATTTTTTAATGTTTTCGTTTAAAGGTTATATTAAAACCATATAAGTATCTATAAAATAACATTTAAATACATTAAAACCCATTTATCCTATCCTGTGGGGTGTATAAAATTATTACAGTTCTAAACATGAATTTCTTATCCAAGTTTATGACAACCTAATCTAGTATCTGTGTGTGATTTTGACAAAGTATTAAGACATGATAATTTAGTTTTAGTAAGAATAAATTATCATCAATCCCCTGAACTCCAAACTGCTTGTGCGTTGTTATTTTTGTCTAAGCCTAGCTTAAGTTTATAAATTGTGCGAACTTGTGAACACAAATTAATTAAGAACACACATTTAATCCCTATGTATTAATCATACATTTAGCTCAACATCAGTTATGAAATACAAACTAGAATTGACCATTGTGGTATTAAAGTGGCTTATTATAAACAATTTTTTTTTAAATTCACACATAGGGATAGAGCCGCTAGATTTTTTAAATATAAACCAGTAGTTCGAGAATATTTTGAATACTGGTCGAGTTCACAGAAGGTTTTTTGTTTTCAATATTTTGATTTTAATCGGCTTCACCCAGGATAGTTTTCAATATTTTGATTTTAGTCTGTATTAGAAAAGGTAGTTTTCATCATTCTGATTTTAATCAAGTTCATAGATGGCAGCTTTCAATATTTTGATTTTAATCTGGTTAATAGAGGACATTTTTTTAATAGGCTGGTTTTAATTGGGTTCATATATGGTGGTATTCCATATTTTAATTTATATCTAGTCCAGAGAAAACTGATTTAAATCTTTAAATTTTAATTAAGTTCATAAAGTGGTTTTCAATATTTTTATTTCAATATAGTTCAGAGCGGGTTAATTTTAATATTTTGATTTTATTTAGGTTCATAGAGGGTGATTTCCAATATTTTGATTTTAATCGACCTCAAAAAGGGGTGACCATCAATATTTTAATTTCAATATTGGCTTACATCCTTTTAATCTTGAAAAAAAAATCTTATTAATTTCCCTAAAATTATCCTTTTTCCTGTCTTCAATATTTTTGTTATTCGACCCTAGTTGACAACTAGTTCTTTGAACTTCCTTAGCAAAGTAAATTCATCAACACTCTCTGTCCTAAATTGAGATTAAAATATGTATGTTCAGAGGCACTCAAAGTGTTTGGAACAAACATCGATGGTCGTGCAGACCAAGACGTCCATCTATTATAGTCTAGTTTTATAATGATGCGGGAAGTTCAATGTTTAAGTCACGTTTCAGTGTGTAAAGTTTTTTCAATATTTTCAGTCTCTTTCTCCACGAAAATATTTGTAGATTTTCTGAAAAACTATCTTTACCTTATTTACGCTTATAGTATAAATATGATCTGCTTTGGTGGCCACATGGGCTAAGGTGTCACTCTCGTGTTAGACGAGACTATTGATGACCGGGAGATGGGAGTTTAAATTCGGGTTGGGTATACCCAGGATGGTTTTACAAAATGGTTTCCCACTATTTCTTCACGGAAACGCAGGTACACTTTCTATAAATTCAACTTTACTCAGTCTTGTGAATGTGAGGAATGCCAGGCCTCCACCGTGGTTCGGATCCCACATTAAACTGTAGGTCCTCCATTTCATCTCACAATCACCCTACCACTGCACATTAGCGTGCGTATAACCCGAACGGGTAGTAAGACGCGGCGCTAATAATAATAAACTTTACTCAGCCTTAAGTCATTAGTTTAATTATTGTATATACACTTACATATAGCCTGAAAAGGTAGTAAGATGTGGTGCTTGAAACAAGTATAAATATGTTTAAGTCCTATCCTGTATTTGAACCGTAGTATATAAAATATAGTCTGGTAGCAACTTCTCAATGCTCTCGACCATAGTCAATCCCACCTCCCACCTCTCCTTTGATATTCAACCGGCTGTCGCTCTTAACAATCACAAGAGTTTAATTACAGTCATATTTCTTGATACATTGTTTTCAACAGGCTTAACCTCTGATAATTTACGAACATAATACATAAAGTTCGTTCACGGTAGGAGTTTACCTCTGAAAGGCATTTTTCCCTACCAGAAATCTATTATATAGTAGGATATTTGTAGGAAAAAAGACCTTTCAGAGGTAAAATCCTACCGCGAATGAAGTATATTTTTGTCAATGCCCGTCTTAAGGTGGGTTGGAAGTGAACGTGATATGGCAAAACATTTTTTTTTTTTTGGCGAAGATAAATAAAATATTGCTCCAGCACAAACATAGAGATTAATTTTATTCACATGTTGATATTAAAATTTCCTAAATTTTCACCATGATCAGTGGCATTAGGCGAGAAATATTTTAAATGAACAGAAAGAGTTGTCGTTAAATTCCAGGACACCCTTGATATCATAATATATACAAGAAATTTTGAGTTCACAATGTGAAGAAAATTAAATTCTTTGTTTGTACTGGATAAACATTTGTTTATTTTGTCCCAAAAAATGTTTTGCCATAAAAATTCCAAAAACACTGTCTTTTTTTCGCATCCCCTTCCATTCCACCTCAAACGCAGTATTTATCTAAGACACCCCACTTGAGCTGGATGCCTCGGTAAGCGATAAATTACCGCGCAGACGTTCAGTCGTAACGCAATATTTAATCCTACGATGCGTCATTTCAAAACATGATTCACGACAAAATAATGTACAAATATTCCGACAGGCCTCTCTTTCCTTTACAACCCTAAAGCCCGAGTTTTATTAATAGAAAAATGTGTGAAAATATGACTTCTCATTTTAAACGACTTCTTAAAAATATTATCCGAGTTATGAGACTGGGCTTGATGAAAAAAGGGTTTTAGATTCATCCTTCCTCTAAAAAAATACAATATCTTTTTGGTTAGGCTCACAAAATAAAATGTTAAGATATTGGAGAAATAGCAATGAGCTTTACTCTTTATCTTGAGATTCGTTTCGTATTTTTCTTTTCTCTCTTTAATATCGACATGGAAATTGCAGGTGAAAGGTGAAAGGAATTATAGTCTTAGACTGAAAAGAGTAGTTACAGAAAACTAATCAGATCATTGTATTTTAAGCCACGTGGCCTGACAGTGATTGGTATTTTCTAGCTAACATTATTATTTTGAAAATTGAAAAATGACACCTGGACACGGGAATCGATCCCGTGTCCAGGTGTCATTTTTCAATTTTCAGAATATGATATCTAAGAGGGAATATCCCCACTAAAATGCATTAACAATAGTTTCGGCTATTTGTTTCATGAATTATTATTATTATTAGCACCGCGTCTTACTAACCGTTCGGGTTATACGCACTTCTGGCTAACATGAGATAAGGGAAGTGTTTTTACTGTTTTTAGAGTAAACTTCTTTATGATCAAAATAAAATATTTATCCAGTAGAAATATAGAGTTTAATTTTCTGTACATAGTAACCTAAACAGTTATTCAATATTTGCCAAGGATGTCCTTGAAATTACAAATTTCTCCCTTCATTTAAAAAGTTGGTCATCTAATGCCGCCATGCACATGATAGATATTCAAGAACTGTTGATATAATTAGTAGAATAAAATTAAACTCTTTATTTTTACTGAGCAATATTTATTTTGACCAAAATTTGTTTTGCTATAAAATCTTAAAAAAAAACACTGCCCTTAAGTCGGGTTCCCCACACTCCCATCTTAGAATCACATCTTACGACCAATTTACTTGAATATTAGAAACAAGATTACGCTCGAACCTTAAAACGTAATGAATTTCCGTTTTCTGATTTATTCAATTGGAATCAGTTTAATTATTTTTTTTGTCTCAATATCTATGTCCAGATTTTTAAAATATAGTAAAAGGGTTTCCCTGTTCGTAGTTCAACTGCCTTATAAAGTAGAATATAGGACCCAAACCAAGATAAAACGTCTCCTATCACCCAAACCTCAGCGGTATGTATAGAGGAATAAACCCTAACCACACATATTACATTAATTTACTCACCATTAAGTAGTCAACTTACGTTGGTTGCCCCTAGATCCATAGCTAGGAATGTGAAAAAATTATCGATATTTTACTAATATTGATATTTTACTTTCGATACTAGTATTTTACTCGATAATTTTCACTGATATTAGTGCTAAAACTCCGGTATCGGATCGGTATCGAGAGAGACAATGGTTTTGTTATATTCACTCTCTTTTATTATTATTATTATTATTATTATTATTATTATTATTAGCACCGCGTCTTACTACCCGTTCGGGTTATACACACTTACGCTAATGTGTAATGGTAGGGTGATTGTGAGATAAAATGAAGGACCTACAGTTTAACGTGGAATCCGAACCACGGTGGAGGACTGGCACTCCACACTTTCACAAGCTGTGATTAATACACGTCTTGTCAGAGGTGAAGGAAGGGTTTGGCGATCAGATAAATCTGTGCACGGACCGAGGATTGAACCCCGAACCTCAGCAAAGAAGTCTGACACCTTACCTCTAGACCACCAGGACACCCACTTTCTCACTATTGACAAAGGTGAGAAAAAAGATTTAGAAGTTTTGTTAATTTAGCCTTGGCTTGTATTATATATCTGTTTGGAGCTGAAAGGTGACCAATATATTTATAAATATATTCTCAAAATTAAAAATGAACTGATACAGAAACGGATAATTGGAAATAATAAAACGGTCGCTTGGATTACGATTACATTTTTAACTTGAACAATAGCTTCTGATCTGCAAATATGTTAATTACAGGTAGGAATGAACGGCTGGTCCATTACCTGAAGTTCATCCAGGGGCAAACTAAGTAGCACTTCAGTTGTGTCCGACCCGATTCGATGGCTGCGTGGTTTAACGCACTTCTCTCGCAGTAGACTAAACTTCCGATGATGGGGAGATCAAGGTTCGAATCTCGGTCGGGTGTATTGAGAGTGTATTTTTTTTTCAAAATGGTTCTCCACTCTCCCTCCACGCAAATGTTAGTACACTTCCTATTGATATAACCTTCATAATCTGTAGAATAATAATCGTAATTAGTACATAGGCAGATAACACTAGCGGATAATAAGACGCCGTGCCAAAAAAAAAAAAAGAGTTGTGTTTGGTACTCTCTCCGAGAATGTAGTTAAATATAGGACTTTTGTATGTCTAGGAATATCTATGAGAAATAGTATTTTACCCTGAGACAGTTAACCATGTTTGATTGGATTTTGGAATTAATTACCATTCCTTGTCATTAAATCAGTCAGTTATAGAATAGTACATATCTCGTATTTAGTTAAGTGTGTGCGTCTCCTATTCCCAATGAACTGGTGACTGGTAATGGAATACCCTTAAGAGAAACAATTTAATAATTCACTTTGCTCCTCAATGATGGGATGCTATTGTCGGGCGCTTGGCTGTTTGTTGCTAAAGGTCGCTCGAATGGCCGAATTCACCGCAGATAAACCCTGCTTGCTACCTAGCACACACACACACACACACACACCAACATACAGTTGAGACACATACACGCGTGTGACCCAACCTTTATGGTTTGGTTGTTCACTGTCGACAGATCGATACTCTGACAATGTTCGATACCGAAATTAAATTAAATGATATTACCTCCTCTCTTTCCACCAGCCCCCCCAAAAACACATTTCACGTGTTGGGAGTGTAAACAGAGCTCAGGAAATACGGGAGGAATGTCACAGGACAGCTTCCACTGGTTATTGGGTGTGAGACCATTTGTGTGGTGTGTTTAGTATTTGTTTGTTAGTTTGTTGGGGTTTTTTTTAGTGGTGTGCCATTGTTATCGGTGATACGGGAAATACATTTTGGGGTCATGAAATATAGTCGAGCAAATTTATTGTAACCCACATTTGTGGTCGTAGATTTAAGGCGTGAATCTCGCAATAAGCTGTGTTATCGATGATGAGTAGGTAGTGGATTGAAGAGACCTGGGTTTTCTGGTTGTATAATATATTTCCTAAATGGTTTATCACTCTCCCAAAATGTAAATGTAGATACATTTTGTCCTGACTTCTACCTTCCTCTTTTCTACCCCCTTCTAGTGAATATGCATGAACATTAATGTGCTATATACGTGCATGGAAAAGTGTGCGGCTATTTTACATGATAATATAAACTAAAATGTCAACATATCATTGAGTATTTGAAAATAGAATCATTAAGGTAGTGCAAACCCTAAAAACTTAATAATCTTTTTTTACACAATTTAATGCAACATGGGACTTACATTTAATCCTGCTTATGAGCTTGGAAACAATTGAAAAATTGATACATTATTTAAATATTTTTTGGCCAAATTTTAGAAGCCTGACCCAAATTGATAAGAGCATTCATTTTAAATAAAATACCTTTTTTTAACTTTCTAATAACTTTTTACTTGTCTAAGCTGTCAGCCTTTATTAATTATTATCTATAAATCTCACATTATTTAAGAAAGTATTTGATATTTTTAAATAATGTTTTAGCAAAATATACGCGAGCGCTATCAAAATGCTTTTGACAAACAAAAAAAATTGAAAGTTTGAGTTAGATTCCTAAAATAAAGGGTAAGGATTTCCGCACGGATTTTCTCGCGCTATTGTTTAGAAATGGAGATATTTACTCAAAATTCATAATATTATATACACTAGCGAACTTGAGAAAAAATTTCGCTATACATAAGCCAATAATTTTTTGACTCACGGTTTTAAAAATTATAATTTTATTTTAAAAAATAAACGTCTTCATTTGTATATTTGGACCAATAAAAATATTTATATTGAGTCCCAAAGGGTCAATTCTTTGTATTAAAATCTTGATTTGCGGTTAAAATTTTCGGCATTTTATAAGGGGATGCACATTTATTGTTTTATATCATTGTTACTTAATTTCTCTTTTATAAATTTTGACTAATAAATTAAGTAATTATTGACTATTGAGTCTAAAATGAGAGGGGTAGATTATTGTTGTATCAGGGGTGGATTCATGATGGGGATATAGGGGGTGTGCGCCTCCTACAAGAAATTAAATCAATGTTTAAGTCAATACTAGTTTTATCGTCACGTAATACTAATTTACTATTCAAATTAAATTTTTTAAATTGTTATTGGTAATATAATTAAATGATTAATATAAGCTAATTATTAGTATAAATATTTAAGACAGTCACACTAACTATTAAGGTGGTGAAAATAGGCATTAATAAAATTATCCAAATGTAAGTTGCGCGCCTCAACCTTGTTGCAATAAACCTTGTTTAGGTTTAAATTGTTTTAAAATTTTTATTATTACTATTTCAATGATTACTAATAAATAAAAATCTTTAAAATTATTTATTTTTAAATAAAGTGCTTTAAACCAAATCTCTGAATAATACCACACACATAACGTGCTAGTACGGCTTAGTGGTAAAATTTCGATTCAGAATGAGAAATAACTAGCTATACTATAGAGTAGAGTTAGAGTTCGATTGTTAGAAATCTGAATAATTCCATCTATTTTGTCTAATTGATCTAATAGCTAAAAAACTATATAATAATTGTTGTAATATTTATACTTATTTCCCTCTTAATAATCACTATTTGATGATATTCTTGTTATTTGCTTATAATAAATTTTAACACTAATCGTAAATTTCGAGTTATACCTTTTATTAAAGGATTATTCTCAAGTCTAGCACTACACTGAAAAATAACTTAATGATTTACTCTCAAATTTTGAAATATTTGAGTGTAAAAATGTCTTATTTTCCTCTCACTCTCCCCCCCTCCCCTCTCCGATGGGAGCACACGCGTCCCACCCTCACGAAAATCCTGGATTCTCCCCTGTGCTGTACAAACATTTCCTCTAAGAGGTTAAAGTAAAAACAATTTCAACTTCTTGAAAGACTTATTTGCTTACTCTATGGAAACATAGACTTATTGAGTTTAAACTTTAGTATCTTCACAACTAGAGCTCACAAAATTGTATTAATATATTTGTAATTCTCTCAGAAACAGTTGGATTTATGCAAATATATTTCATATAAATGTTTTTTAATTTTTAACAGTACTACAATTTTGCAATTATAATTTATTTAGTATCTCAAACTGTTGCGGAGAAATGGAAATTTCCGCTTCCGTTAAGTAACCTAAAAGTAATTTTCATGGGAAAATGAAAATAGCCAGTTTATTCATAATATTAATCAACGCCTATAACCGAATTTTAATCAAAATTGTTAGAACCGATTTTGAGAGAATTGAATTTTTCTCTTTTCGCTTTTTTCTAAACTAGTTCTAATTTTGGATTTAAAAAATGCTCAAATGGCATAACAAAGGCCACTATTCAATGCTCGGGGCTCAAGAAACGTCGACATCCATCAACATTACGGGTTAATTTTTTTATTTAAGGTCACAATACTTTACCTTTAGTTTTCGAAAACATAATATATATATATATATTTGCGTATAGCTTGAAAGTTATTTGTTTTATAAAAATGTGTTTCGAATAAAATATTTGTATTATAAAGAGACCTACATATTTGCACTGTTAAATATTTTCACATCTCAAATATTTTCGTAGATATGATAATAAATTATAGTTTAAGCATCAGACCGGAGTCCTTAAAGTCATTTTACCGGAATATTGATAGTAGCCATTTTGTTTGGAATATTTATAAATGTTTTGAAATGAAATATAAAAATTTTAGTTGGAGCCGATTTTGAGAAAATAAAACTCTTATTACCCTTCAGTAAACTACTCTTGATTTTAGGGTTAGATATCTAATTTCAAAAACCCCTCGGGGCAGCCCTATGAAAATCCTAAATACCAAGTTTTAGCCGGATGGGTAAAACAGTTTAGGCTCTAGTCCGAGGTAGACAGATACAAACGGACATTCAAAAATAACTTTTTTGGATAGAAGGGGTGCGGAGATGGGGGTTATGAAACGTCAACATTCATCAAAACTTCGAGTATGATTTTTATCACGATCACAATACATTCTCTACCTGTAAGATAGCGAGAAAGTAAAAATGTTAGCGAAGAATAACGCAAAACTTTGTTTTTCTAAAATTAAATTATTATTATTAGCACCGCGTCTTACTACCCGTTCAGGTTGTACGCATCTTACGCTAATGTGTAATGGTAGGGTGATTGTGAGATGAAATGGAGGACCTACAGTTTAACGTGGAATCCGAACCAGGGTGAAGGCTTGGCATTCCTCACATTCTGAGATTAAAGAAAGGCTTATAAACCTATATTTATCCTCCCCATATCAAATAGTCATGTTTTGATGGGGTACAAAAGAAAATTGCAATACAACGAAGGATTGTTTTATAGGATTTTATGTAAGTTATAATACATTTTTTAAACAATTTAAAATATAATTAAGTTTTTTAATGGGTCAAAACTTTCACTTACATTTTGGTGAAAACAATATCCAAATATGTCACGCTACTTCATAAATATTCTTTAAACCAGTAAACTCTTGCGAAACTTTCGCACATTCAACCTTTCCTTCCCCCCCTTCCCCCCAAAAAAAGATTGAGTCTTTTGTTGGGTTGTTGAAATTAAATAATCAGCGAAGTGTATACACAAAAATAGCTAAGAAAGTTTGTTTTAGGTAATTGATACAAAAAAATAGTTTAGACTTTTCTTTTAACTTATTATAATCAAGCAATGTGTTTTATCGTAAAATGAGTATGCTATGTCATAAGTCGGTAAAAAATAATATCCACTTATACCTTAATCACCATTGTAGGCTTTGGTTTGGTTGAGAAAAAGATATGTGGACAAAAGAAATATATAGGATCGAAATGGTGATTGAATCCAGGACCTTTGGCTTACTACGTCAATACTCTGACCACTGAGCTATCCAAGAATCGTTTAGTTGAAAGAATAGTTATATTTAGATGTGGCTATACTCATAATTAACAAACATATTAGCTTGGCTAGTTAAATCTTCATAAATAATCCGGAATTTGTAAATGCCTGTAACAATTTTCAGCGCTCTCCCATGTAGCCCTCTCTAGAGGAAATATACCTTCTGTTTCTCGACATTTATTTTAGGATAAACAACCATAATCCAGGCTGTAGTCAGAGGAGGGGGACTTTGGGGGTTCAAAACTCCCCTGAAATATTATGAACAAATTATATATTGCTTTATTTATGGTTCTATTAATATCAAAATTAAGATTCAAGTACAAATTAGGGGGCTGTGTTACCATAAAAAGCATTTCATAGAGCTTCTATAAGTGTTTAATATCTATAATTTTTCCCAGCCCTTCAGCAGTTAGGACGTTATGTTGCTATACAAACATTTTAAAGAGCTTCTAGAAGTGTTTATCAATTATAATTTTTTCTAGCCTCCGCCATTTGGTCAATTTGCTCACCAACCCCAACCCCTCCCCCCCTCCCCCCCCCACCACCACAAAATAATTGGCTGGCTACAGCCTTGACCCTAACTACTTCAAGTTGAGATCTGAACGCCAGAAATTGTGAATTAACTATTTAAATTAGTTGAAAAATACACCTGGACAACCATTACATTTGGCTTTACGCAAAAGTTCTCGAGTTTGGACCCGTGTTTCATTTTTCAACTAATTGAAATATTATGCCAGGGACGGCTGTATCCGTTATATAAGATACTAACTCCATCTTCACAAGACTAAACGAGCTATATATATTTTTTATTCGCGTGTTTATCAATGCAGATAATATGGTAATAATTTCAATTTAAGGATATAAGGAAAGCCAGAAATTGCGTGTTTTTGCAGTTTTTATAAAAAAGCTTTTTTTGGAAAAAATAAATTTTATATCTCTTCTGCAAAAACATAGGTTTTAATTTTATTCATATGGTGATATCAACAATTGTTGAATATCTGTCAAGAGTATAGTGGAATTAGATGAAACACGTGTTAAAAGAAGAGAAAATGTCATTAAATTACAGGACAAGCTTTAAAGTTATTCAAGAACTGTTATCACCATATGAATAAAATTAGGATCTATGTTTCTACTTAACCAATATTAGAATTTTTTTTTAAGTTTTGATATAAAAACTCCAAAACACTTACATTTTCTCGCGTCCCCTACATCTCCACCTTAATATTAAACTTATTATTATTATTATTATTATTATTATTTAGCACCGCGTCTTACTACCCGTTCGGGTTATACGCTTTAAGTACTAACTACGCTAATGGATTAGAAATTGGGAAGGTAAAATTAGAGGTAGTGAACCCGCATTTGCGTGGAGGGAGAGTGGAAAACTGTTTAGGAAAAACCACGCCCAGTTCCCCCGACCGAGATTCGAACCTCGATCTCCCCGTCCTCAACAGTCGAGCTCAACACGACTAGTGCGTTAGCCAACTACGCCACCGAGGCGGGTATTAAAAATATAATAATAAAAATGTGTTTTTCTGTTTATTATGAAACAATTACGAGAGGAAACGGATTTCTGGACTTGTTTGGTTTATTTCCCACAATTCCCGTGATATTCTGGGCTATTGTGAGTGCTTTATTGCAATGTACACCTGGGTTACACCAAACATGGACAAGCACTTAACAGTTGCACCACAAAGCTCAATAGTGAAGCGTAGATTATAAAACTGAATTGAACGCAAAGTAAACGACCAGAGGGTAAATAATAACATCCACTTTGTTTAGATTTCATTAGGATAATTTGGTTGACAATCAATGCGTACACTCAACAATATATTGTCTTTACGTTTTTATTAAATTTGTATTCGTTTCCGATCTCATTCTTTTAGCACATCACTGGCAAAATACTAAATGTGACCCAATTTAATAATATTCCGGTCGTATTTTCATTTTGGATCGTAAATCACTACTCATGTGCGATATAATTACAGCCTTAATACACCCAACCAGGATTTGAAACTCTTCCTTCACGCTACGGTTCTTTAGTCAGACATTTATTCCACGTACCCTTCGATGTGTGTCCCGATCATTAGTAATGTCCAACTTGACTTAACAGACATGGCCTGAAAAAAACATTTGAAATGATTATGTTATTTAAGAAATTAGTAGACTTTACAGTCACTGCTGTTTCCAGCCTATGGTCTGTGTCAGTTTTTTACTCTCAAGCCATATATATTCTCCACTAACGGCTTTCTAGGCCTGTTGTAGCTTCATATGCCTTATATTATTATTATTAGCACCGCGTCTTACTACCCGTTCGGGTTATACGCACTTACGCTAATGTGTAATGGTAGGGTGATTGTGAGATGAAATGAAGGACCTACAGTTTAACGTGGAATCCGAACCACGGTGGTGGCCTGGCATTCCCCACATTCACAAGATGTCTTGTATATGCCTTATAATATAACTTAAAGACTAGGACATTAACAACATCCAGTCCCCGGCCATTAATTTATCACTGTTAAAGGATAAGCCCACATTTCACCATTGATAATTTTTTGGCCATGTCTGGAATTGAACCCGAGACCCTTAGCTCAGTAAACAGACACGCTACCAATTGAACTAAGATGTAAAATCAATTAGAATACTATTTATTATAATTACCTACTTAAATAAATAACCGTCCTAAATTATTGAATGAGGCTACTGACTAAATTATAAGCCATATGAAAAAGTTAATCTCAATACAACGTTAGTTTTGTAATTAAATCTGCAACAATTACCATGCAATCTAGGTCGTTAGGCTTACAATGCCTTTAGTAGCTGGTGGCAGAGAGATCAGGGTTTGAATAAAACTCGGGCTTAGTAGATATTTCCCCCCACTTATTATCTGTACAGTTACTACTCCAAGCTTTCCAAATTAGCGCAGATTAATTTCTCCTAAACTACCTTCTTTGTTCCTAAACCGTAGATTAAGTAGCTATTTATTTTAATAATCGTATTACTATTTTCATTTTAATTTAGTTTAAGATAAATATTTTATAAATATGTTTCAAACTATTGTTTATATGAGGCTGTATTAAGTTTAGTTTTTTTGTGTGATAAATGTTCAGCTATATTATTATTATTATTAGCACCACGTCTTACTACCCGTTTGGGTAATACGCACTTACGCTAATGTGTAATGGTAGGGTGATTGTGAGATGATAATGGAGGACCTACAGTTTAACGTGGAATCTGAACCACGGTGGAGGCCTGGCATTCCCCACATTCACAAGATGTCTTGTCAGCGGTTTCAACTATATTAATTCGCTACTAAATATGGCCTTTTCTGACAACTCAAAAGTGGTTCTACATTAGACACTTTAGTAAATATATCTAGTAAATTTTACAAATTAAAGTCAGTTCACATCTGATGTCAGATCACCTCTGTGGTCTAGTGGTCAGAATTCCCGGTTACAGAGCCAGAGGTCCCGGATTCGATTTCCGGTGCTTTAAGAATTTATTTGTTAAGAAGTGGGACTTGAACGCTGTCGAACTCAGCATTTTTAGGACAAATGAGGAGCTACTTGAATGAATTGGCAGCGACTCCGGTTTAGAAAACTGATTGTTGGAGGGTTTGTTGTGCTGACCACATGGCACACAATATCCGCAATTGATATTATCCTCGCCAACATACGGCGGCTACTAGGTCGGTATAGCTCGATAACGAGCTGACACCATGGAGTTTATATCTCTAGTCAAAGTGACAAGGTATATTCGCAAAGCGGCTGAATTCAGAGCTATGTTTTTATTTCTTGTTAACTGTCAGAGAAGTCAAAAATGTCTCTCAATGGTTTATACCAACACGTATAAGTGAGAAAAAACATACACCTAAGAAAAATTAGTTATGTCCAATGGACATAGTAAAACTCCGAAGTGGTAAATTATTGTGTTTTTATTTTGTCCAGTCTCGTAAATTTTTCTTTAAAACCGTGAACTACTTCCAGTTCGGATTATAAGCATGTTATGTCAGGTTACCTATTAAAAAGGTATAGAAACGCATACAAGGGATTTGTACTGTTCTATAATTAACTAATTTAAAGTGAGAGTATATGGAACGTGAGAAAATGTTTTGTTCTTTTACAGCTTTTATAGTTAAATTGTTTGTTAAAAAAAATTGTTTCAGTACAAACATAATTTTCTTCACATGGTGATATCAATAGTATGTGAGGTTCTCAATTTAGTAATTTATTCTCAACACGTTTGGTATCTATTGTAAGTTCAACTATCTCCAGTCAGCTAATAATTGTAGGGGCAAGCATCTGAAATGTGAGGTATTTCCTGTGCGATCAACACGTAAGCCTATAACTGCTGACTCCATTGGGAGAGCATTGAACCAGTGAAGCGATGTTCAAGCATCACGTGGTTTTGGTTGACGTGTATCTAAGCCCATTGATTGGTGCTTAATGCCGTCATTGGAATCTCCTGGTTGGCAGATTCTAGCTATTATCCTAGAGCAGAGCCCTGGGCAGTTAGTTCCAGGAGTTGATGTAGACAGTTGTCAAGTATGTATTGGGATGAGTCCGTTTAGCGACGGCGTTTCTCGCGCGTCACGAGTGTAACCACGATTAATATATTGGTTATACAATGGTTAATACATTAGTTAAAGAGTTGTGATCACACTGTTGATCTCGAGCGATATGTTGACTGGGGATGGGTGAACGACTCATCAGAAGGTGTCAGGAGTTCGAAGGCAATGTATGTGAGCAGATTGCTTTGATAAATAAACAAACATTGTGATTGATTGTGTTTTCTTGAATCTCTCGTTTAGAACCCTCACTCGAACATGAGAGCTCACGCCATCTTAAATGTTAGTGTCAGAATGGGATGATAAGGTGTAAACGCTCAGCCAGTCCTGCACAAGAGTTTGAATCTCTGTCATGATCATAGCGTCACTAGACGATAAACTTTTTTAAATGAAGAGAAAAATTTGTCATGAAATTCTAGGACACACTTGATAGATATTAAAAAAAACTGTCAAGATCACAACGGGAAGAAAATTAAACTATGCTCTATGTTTTTACTGGATTTTTTTTAAAATTTTAAGCCAAATAAAAAGTGTTGGTATACATCTGAAAAAGCTTTGGCCTTTAATCGTGTCACCTACACTCCCACTTTAATGACAAACAATGGAGTACTCAATTAATTACAAAAACTATTAAATGGGGAGAGAGCCTAATAATGACTAAGGGTAACTTAACTTACTAATCAATATTCCTAAACCATAAAAGAAGAATGTTTTTGACTACATTCTCTTTTGAAGCACCAAATACAACTGAACTGCTACTTACGTTTGTCCGCATAATACAATAATGAGATATTGATGAGGAAGGTAGAATTAAAAGTAAAATATATCCGCATTCGGCATGGAGACAAGATTTAAAACAATGTTTGGAATATACAATCGCACTCTACACCCAGCTGTAATTCAATCCCTGACCTCCACGTCAACCAATAATCCAGTACATTACGATAAATACGCTTTATAGTATTCGACTACATTTGCACGTAAAGTAACTATAATAATAGTCAATTCACTTCAGGATAACATATCCTTAATATGATTAAGGCTAATAATAAATTGGGATATTTTGATCTTAAGTTCACAAGTAGACCAATGCATTCTTAATTTTATTTAAATTTAAGATTGTGTATATTTCTCATATTGATCTATTTTGATAATCTATAATTACTTACAACCATATTGTATTTTAAACTATAATTATAATTTATATTATGTAGTACCGCGTCTTACTACTCGTTCTGGCCAAACGCTAAATTATAATTAATATTAAAATAAATAAACGCAGCGAAATAAACTAAACGATTTAATTTTGCCTCATCCACATCGGAGATAAAGGTGGTTTCAGTAACATGCTCATTCATTCTGGTTTGACTGGGAAGTTGGGGTTTGAATAACGGCAATGTGGACTTTGGTGTGTATATATATATATATATATATTGTGTGTATATATATATATACATACATATATATATATATTGGTAAATTTCTTGTAAATTATACTTTTCTCATCCATATTCCATTAGCATGATTGATATATTTTCATCCCCAAACAGGTATTAAGACGAGACGATAATATTATTGAAGATATGAAACTTATTTAAAGTCACTCGCTTTCTTTATTGGACAAATCAACATAAAAATCAGCCATAAGAATCTGTTAAACCCGGGATCGTCAACCTTTTAAGGTACAAGGGTAAACGTTTTGGTCTCTTGTTGGCTGCAATACTGTAACGACAATATTAGGATTGTACACTTTATACAGGCGTGTATATAATGTATTATTGTAATTATATATTATGATTATACATCTCAATAATTTATTATTTACATCTATATTCAAAATTACGATATTTAAATGAGAGCGGGTAGTAAGATTTATTTGTGTTAAGTTGTTAAGTTGCAAGGTATGGCGACATCCTTCTACGTCTATGTTAAAAACACAACGCAGTTTTGTGAACAGAAACGCACCTGGATGACCACACCTTTTTTTCTTTTAGAATGCTTCGAGAAGGAAATGTTGCGTTATATACCCCTTTCAGGGTACGCATCTCCTCACTTTCCTTCCTGACGAGGAGCGGTGTAGGTGGAGTCTATGAGTCTGTGTTCTAAATTTCACGTGTCGGTAATTGTTATGCATATAAAGTAATAGTCGGGCATTTATTAAAATCTACAACGTGTAAAATATCTAGCAAAAAACTGTTTATCTACATAAAATACAAATAACTATTAAACACTAGAACTTTTAATTTATAAAATAAGACATCATCCCCTTTTAATTATTATAATACGGAACAGCAAACTTGGATCCAATTCAATCGTTATGTCAAATGTCACCCTAATGGTGGCGTACAAACATGAATATATCTTTTAAACGTTACATTATGTATTGGCATCGCGTGTCTCAGTGGTGATAAAAAGAACGTGGATATTCCAACTATGTCTAAAGCACACGAGATAGTACTTAATTTTTGTCTATTATAGATAACATTTGACTGTTCAAGGTAAATTTGTATAAAAACGTAATATTTTTCTGCACGACTCAAGTAAAAATTATTTAAATACGTATTTATTTTATGATTTAATTATGTAAAATATAAATCTGTATTCTTAATTTTTTTTCTCTTGAAAATAATTTTATTTTTTTCGTGAGCCTTGGGCCACGGGTATTAGACCCCCGCGTTAAACGTTTCACCCCCAAAAATATAAATGCAGTATTTGATTAAACACTTTTAAATTGAAATGTTTTTCACTTATTAAAATGTTATACTAATGTTAGCCCCATGTGTATTGATTGATGAGATCTACCTCTAATAACATATCAAAGACGTGGATGAAAGTTTGTCTATACAAGTGTTTTTAATGGGTAACACTACACTGCCTATGTTGGCACACCATGAAACCCATTACAAATAAGAACGGGCCTACTAAAGGTGACATAAGGAAGCAAGGGACCCAAAACATAAATATGAGGAGTTTTAATTAAGCCAGAGTCGTTCACGTTAGGAACAAAAAAAATATCCTCTCACCCCCCTCTTAAGCTTCATATTTTTATTCAAACACTAAGAGTCTCAGACTAATAATCCTTGAGCTTTCATTTTGAAAGCCACCCCTGCTATAAAAACTTCCCCACTCTCTCTTTCTCTTGTTTATTCCGACAGATTTTTTTAACATGCAAATGTTACCCACCCTTTTCGTAAAACCAAGCTGTTCCTTCCCCCCTCTCTCCAGACGACCATATTGGGCTTAACAATGGTGCTATTGTCAGGTTGTGCTTATGAGCTTGGTAAATTAACTGCTCTTTCTTATTAGTTAAGGGGTTCTTTTTATACACAGAAAATGTGTTGTGTGATATTTTCATCCCTGAAAAAAAAAATGTTAGGCTGAATTATTTTAAAAACTTAGCTTGAAGAGCTCTGTCAAAAAAGTAAAACTATAAAAAAAAATGTTTTTTATTTTAAATGTAGCACTTTTGGAAATTTTGTCTCACCGTGAATTAAATTACCATAGTATTTTTTTAATTTATTTTTTCAAAAACGTTTGCATGACAGAAACAATTTTGTTTCCTTGGTTATTCTAAAAACAAGTATTTTCGAAAATTCAAATGAGACCAAATAATTGTGTTTCAACAAATATTATATTTCTTCACAACTCATTCACACTATAAGGATTTTAATTATGCTTATAAAGTTTGGCTAAGCAAGCTGGATTTAAAAATAAAATATGTGCTCCCGTCTGTGTGAAAGTAAAAGAATAAATAATATAAGAAAAAACTACCTTAAGTACAACCTGCCGGGTTTTGAGCCCCTGACCCTACCATCACCTGCATGCCAGACTAAGTGAACCTGACGTGTAATTTTTATGCGCACCAATTTGGGTTTTATTTAAGTACATAATCTAGGGGTAAGGTGTCAGACTTCTGTACTGGCGGCCAGGGTTCAATCCTCTGTCGCGGCAAAGATGTATCTGATTACCAAACCCTTCCTTCATCTCTGACAAGACGTGTATTAATCAAAACTTGTAAATGTATGCAATGCCAAGCCTCCACCGTGTTTCGGATTCCACGTTAAACTGTAGGTCCTCCATTTCATCTCACTAATCACCCTACCATTACACATTAGCGTAAGTGCGTATAACCCGAACGGGTAGTAAGACGCGGTGCTAATAATAATAATTAATTATTATTATTATTATAAGTACATAATCAACAATTTATGAATTTAATTCATTTAATACTACTATATTGATACTTTAATAGAATTATAATTTATTTATGTACTGCAATTTAAGTGATGGTTGTCACCCTTTGCCGTTAAAATACAATTCGTTGTTAGTGATAATAAATCTGATAAGCATGTAATGGTAATGAACAAATTATGATCTTTTCATGTGTTAAGGTTAATATCAGGTATCAGTATGGGATTCTAAAAGCAATTACAGTTATACTTAAAATTTAGATAATTTACTTAATGGTTCTAGCACCAAAATACACTTTAACTCAATACTATTTCTAAGAATTTAAGGCTTTGGACTTTTAATTCAATTTTTCAAATTTTTCAAATTTTGCCGTTTCTAAAAAAAAAAAGATTAAATCCAACTAAATGAACACAAAAAAACCTAAAATATTTACTATAGACACTGCACTCTTTTGTCTATTCGCTTCTACACTTATGTTAAAAGTGAAATTTCTAAGCCCTCGTATATTTAACGTGAGAGCGTGAAAACTATTCTGTTGTCAAGCCTTCCCACGCGCTGCAACCGAAAGTTGTCTAAGAGATCTATTCATAACTTTTAACCTTCTTCGTGGAGATTGGCCGGTGGAAATTCTACTCACGTCTTTGTCGGTCACACTCACTCAACACGCTGCGCCGGTGGCTCAGATTACAGGGGCGGTGGAAAGCCGCATGAAAGGGTGGATTTAAAAAAAAAAATCTTTTCTTTAAGAAGGTATACCAAGTAGAATGGGTAAGATATGGGCAAAAGGGGACAATGGACTAAAGTTAGCTTAACACTATTTTTTCTTAATACACGAATACTAAAATTAACTTTAGTGATAAATACAGCATATTTCAATGGTATTATTATTATTATTATTATTATTATTATTATTATTATTAGCACCGCGTCCTACTATCCATTTACCATTACACATTAGCCTAAGTGCATAGAGTGATTGCGAAATTAAATTTAGGACCTAGAGTTTAACGTGGGATCCTAACCACGGTGGAGGCCTGGCATTCCACACATTCACAAGTTGTGATTAATACACGTCTTGTCAGAGGTTACGGAAGGTTTTGGCAGTCAGATAAATCTGTGCCAGGATCTAGGATTGAACCCCGGATCCCCAGCACAGAAGTCTGACACCTTAACCCTAGACTAACAAGTCACCCGAATGGGATTAAAAAGTGGTCGAAAAAATGAATTCTGTACACAGGAATCGAACCTGGGGAATTTCGGCTTAGTGCGACAATGCACTTATTACTGAGCTACTTATGAATCACCCCATGCTCGAAGAACTTCTACACAAGAGAGAAAAGCCGGAATGATCATCCTTAATGTACATCCTAGGCTGCCTTAAGCTATGATAGAAACCCGCTTTCGTGGCATTGGCCGTATGGTCTAAGGGGCTCTCACATTTGACTTGACTTCCGATGGCTGAGATCGAGGTTATAATCTAGGTTGGGTATATTGAGGGAGGTTTTTAATACATTGTTTTATGTTTTACAATCTTCCTCCCCGCAAATGCAGGTATAATTCCTGAAAATATAACCTTCCTAATACATAAAAACCAAGAGCGTAATTAATACATAAGCGTATATTATTATTATTATTAGTAGTAGTAACGCGTCTTACTACCCGTTCGGGTTATACGCACTTACGCTAATGTGTAATGGTAGGGTGATTGTGAGATGAAATGAAGGACCTACAGTTTAACGTGGAATCCGAACCACGGTGGAGGCCTGGCATTCCCCACATTCACAAGATGTATTGTCAGAGGTGAAGGAATGGTTTGGTTATCAGATAAATCTGAGCCGGGACCGAGGATTGAACCCCGGCCGCCAGCACAGAAGTCTGACACCTTACCTCTAGACCACCAGGTCACACAAAAAAAGATGAGGTTATATAATGGTGAGTTACATACCATGTACTCATCACAATACTTTTTAGGCTGTAGATCTCGTAATATATTGTGGGCAAAACATGTAGTGTGAATGGTAGAATCTATAACCGTGTTCAGGGTTCTTATTGGTAAGGGGGGAAGACCTAGATGCGGATTATGTGGTATTAAAATTGGCCAGAAGGAAATAGGCTGTAAATAGGTGGACTGCGTAGATAAAGACAGATGGCATACATTTGTAAGTGCGAAAACTAAATTCCTCTTTCCTATTGCCTTAGAGTAGATAAGATAGATATTAAATATATTTAATTTATTAGCGCATGACTTATAATCAAACTCATTTATAGAACAAATTAAACACCCAGTTAATTCATCATTTCGAGAGGGGAAGTCATAATTTACCTTCTGGTTAATTATTTTCAGGCCCGGTGAATAATCGTACCAGGGTCCTGAGTTCACTAGAAAGACGCGGTACAAACTAAACTCGAGGGTTAAATGGTTATTAAGTTAAGTATTGTGTAAATAAACTTACTAAATTCAAAACAATAAAACGATAGAATAACTATACTTAGTGGCAAGGGCGGTGGAACTGTATAGTCCCAAGGTGTCCAAGCCCGCCCCCCCCTTTTAAGTTCTCTTAACTCGACCATTTCGAGCCACAACACCCACGCCTGCAACCACACATCTTTAAACCACAAAACCCTATGCTCGTGCCAGGAGATGAAATAGGTAATTGTACGCAATGCTCCAGCGTAGAGCGGAAAGGGAAGGGGGGAATCCCCACCGCCGACCCACTTTCCGTCCATAAACTGGGGAACCATAATGCAATCCCGGGTACATCCGGTACGCAATTGCTCTCTCTCTCTCTCTCTCTCTCTCTCGCAATAGCTCATCTCCCCGGAACTGGAATCCAATCAGATTGCTCGACGCTCAATCATTGCCGTTGGCCGCTAGATGACTATTCCCGCGGCGTCGGTGGTGGATGTGGGTAACTCGTCATATGATCTGGGGCCACCCGCGACGGGGAACATTGCATTATGGGTCCACGGGAAACCTCCCCCCCTCCCCCCTTTCAATCTCCTAATCCCTCAAGGCTATTGGGCTTCAAATCAACCGTTTGAACACTGCAGTGAATCATCAGTTGTCTGAATTCGTTTCCGTTAAAGAAAAAGGAAAACTTTAAAAACGGATCTATTCCTTTCCGTTAACAGCATGAGAGGATTTGAATACTAAGGTAAATTTGTTACATTTAGGCACAGTCCAATCTTTATATAAAGGAACTTTTACAAAAAAAATTTGTTAGCCAGCATCATTGACATTCTACTTTGGTTTATTTCATATGTATTGATAATGGTTATCAAAATTTACAGCTAAATATCACATGAGCTGAAGAAGGAACACATACAATTATATATAGTAGCTTTCGAGCTATTTGAAAAGACCCTTCTTATGAAAATTGGACTGTAGCTTACATTTACCACCAGAAGTAAAGGTACTGACTGGCCAATGGAGGTTGGAATAAGAAAGATGCAAATCCATGCTGGATGTGCTGGAGGAATTTTCTCCATGATCATTCTTTCTTCAGAGTAATAAATTATGGAACGATTTATTTTATATAAGCTTTCTTATGAATCTTCAAAAATTTAGATTAGATAATTAATAAATAACTTTGTGTCACATATTTGATACTGCTATAAATCCACATAGATGATTCAATGACAATGTTTACCCACTTTCAGATGAGCTATAAACTTAAAATTTGGTAAACCTATAGCTTCTAGCCTATAACCGACGAGAAAATTTAAAAAAGACAAAATTTAACCGACGAAAAAAATTCAAAATTTCGGAGCAACTTTAGAGTCAGTGCGGACCTTTATTTGGAGGTCTCTTGTGGCTAAACGGTAAGACCTATCAAAAAACAGCTTTGGAATTACATTAGCTTACATCCACCAGCAAAGAAAACTAGCGCGTAATAATTATAAAAAATATTCTTCCTTGATAAACGTTGGATAAAAAAATACTATTTTATTTTATCACTGCGTCTTACTACTTTTCAGGATGTGTATATTTGATAATCATTCTATAAATAATATTTAGCACCGCGTCTTACTACCCGTTCGCTTATACGCTTTAAGTACTAATTGCGCTAATGGATTAGGAATTGGGAAGATTGCATTAGAGGAAGTTAACCCGCATTTGCGTGGAAGGAGAGTGGAAAACCATTAAGGAAATACCATCCCCAGTTCACCCGACCGAGATTCTAACCTCGATCTCCCCGTCCTCAGCAGTCGAGCTTAACACGACAAGCGCGTTAGCCAACTACGCCACCGAGGCGGGTCATTCTATAAAGAGGTACGGATGAGTAAGGAATCATTTTAAAGGTAATGTACTCGCGTTTGCTGGAAAGAAGAGATAAGAAGAGGGGTGATTTTTTTTTGTATAAACAACTGAGTAAATCAGACCGGGATTCGAAAACCGATCTTCCCGTCATCAGTGGTCCAGTCTAACAGAAGAGTAACGCTTTATACCATTCGACCATAGAAGTGTGTGCTAGGTATATTAAAAGAATGTAGCTCACATCAATGGTCAAATGGTCTAATACATCAGTCTCACATTTGATATATTTGCAGTATTGGGAAGATCAGGGTTCGAATCCTAGTCGAGTGTATAGAGTGTGTCTATTCCTAAATGGTTTTCTCCTATACATCTATGTAAATGGTAAGTGAAAGTACATTTCCTCTAAAACTATAAAATCCTCATTCCTAACACATAACATAATTAATAATCTAAATGTATAGCAAGACGCAGTGTAAATTAAAACTAAGATTGTTCAATATGTTCAATTAAAACTCGTTAGGATATCTCGTTGGGGTATCTCGTCTCATTTTAAACTAAAACAGGTATACATAAGAATACTTAATTAAGATCGATTAAGTTGGGTGTGTAAGGGTCGTGAGAAAAGTTCAGTGCTCATAGCAATTTTTTTTTTTTTTTTTTTTTT
>CABEEJ010001150.1:125502-142104 GCA_901482245.1 Timema douglasi | reverse complement strand
TTTTTTTTTTTTTTTTTTTTTTTTTACAAAATAAGTCAGATATTTTTCCAGTACATAGTTTAATTTTCATCAAATTGTTACATCAACAGTTGTATAATATGTTTCATGAGCATAGCGGAATTAAATACCAAACTTTTGAAATGAAGAGAAAATTATTATTATTATTATTATTATTATTAACACCGCGTCTTATTAACCGTTCGGGTTATAAGCACTTAAGCTGATCTGTAATGGTAGGGTGATTGTGAGATGAAAAGGAGGACCTACAGTTTAACGTGGAATCCGAACCACGGTGGAGGCCTGGCTTTCCCCACATTCACCAGTTGTGATTAATACATGTCTTGTCAGAGGTGAAGGAAGGGTTTGGTAATTAAAAGTGAATTGTCAACCACTTACTGACCAAGTAGTAAAATATATTTCCTGACTATTATTTTACAAATTTTTCTCTCTAATATCATTATTGCTGGTTAAAATTGTTCCTAAATTTCTAAGAAAATAAAGTAAAGTCTTACATATCAGGGCATTCCTTACGAACTTGTTAGACACTAGTTGAACCACAACTATTGATATCAAATCCTCAGCCACGCTGATCGAAAATATGAAGAATACAATGAACCCATTCATATATAATACAATAATTTAGGAAGAGCGGATGTTTGAACTATGCTATCCTAGACCTAAAGCTGACCTTCCGAAACTCCTCTAAAATTGGGGTCGACCTGACCATGAATAATTAAATAATTCCAATAAGACCCGCTTATATATAATTTCAATAAGACCCACTTTGGTGTGTGTGGGTATGTATATATATATATATATACACACACACCGAGGTGGGGCTTATTGAAGTTTAGTTATTCATGGTCCGGTCGACCCCAGATTCAGATGAGTTTATATATATGTGTGTGTATATATATATATAATAAATATTATATATATTATAAATATAAATGTACATACACACACACACCGAAGCGGGTCTTTTTGAAATTATTCAGTTACCCATGATGAATGATCTGACTCAAAATGTTTTTTCTCTAATTAAATGTACACTGTATCAGTTTTAAGAACAAGTTAATGAGATGGTGTCTTGAAATTTAAGGTTGAAGTTTAAGTAACGCGAGTTAAGGGAAGTATGTTTGCAATTTTTATGGCAAAATATTTTCTTTGCCAAAATAAATAAAATGGTGCTCCAGTAGATTCATAGGGCAATTTTTTTTTTCACATAGTGATATCAACAGTTATTTATATCTGTCATGAGCATAGCGGAATTATATGATAAACATTTTAAATAAAAAGAAAAAGACATCCTTGACAGATATTCAGGAACCTTTGTGGTTATCACGTTAAGAAAAATAATATCTTTATGTTTCTACTGGATACATCTTTGATTTCCTTGAAAAAAAGAAATGTGTTTAGATAAAAAAAAAAAGCTAAAATATGTCCATTAACTTGAGTTATCTCCATTCTCAACTAAAGCTTACGATTTACGATCTTGGGGTATCTCAGGTCACTAATTAAACTTATATCTCTTAATATTTGGATTAAAATCCTACCAATAATTAATTAAACTTTACAGTGATAAAAGACGAGCTACTATTTTAATAATAATATATAATTAAATATGCGCTTAATATAACTTGTGATTACAAAAGTGGTTACTTAACTCATTAATATTTATTGTTAAATAGAATAGTTTTAAGGAAATTAACCATGAAATTACTTTAAGACAATAAAATTAATTGTGTAAAGAAGTTGGTGGTATAGTAAATATAGTGGCTTCCATTAAAAATATACCTTACATTTAGATTTTAGTAAAAAATTACTAAACCAAAAACCCTTGGATATTATTTCAAATTAACATGTTGTACACTCTATTGAAAGACAACAATCACTAATATTTTAGCACCACGTCTTACCACACGTTCGGTTCATACGCCTAGTAGTTTTTAATACACTTAGTCAAATAGATTTTGCTAAACGTTTGCATAATATAATTTAAATATAAAATTAATTACATATATAAATATATGAAAATGTTTTGTTCCTGAAATTATAGAAGTAGAGTAAAAATCAGTCCCTACTCTCGACTAGCTAAATAGGTTACGGTTCAAACACCTGTCGAGTTCAATTAAAGTAGTTTTTCCTAGATATACGTTTTCAATCATCTCTCCGAACTAATTATGTCATATCATCTTATTTATTAGCTCCTTTCAGTTTGTTTCCTATAATTGGCATGTGTAAGTTACTAGCAACCAGTATTCTGGTATTAAATTGTAATAATAATTTAAGCATCACTGTGATTGAAATATTATACATCTGAAACTTAGAAAAGTATTTAAAAATAGTAGTCAAGTATTTTATATTATTCAAATTAAATGTTAATATAAAGCACACAAATAAAAATTATACCACAACTATTTATTAGTATAAATTAACTATCCAGCAGCAACTCTCCACTTCTTTAAAGTAAATACAATATTTTTACTATTGAAATGAGAAATTGACCAATATTAATAAATTGTACAATCGGTTTTATTAACACATGTATTTCAGATATTCATTATCATACTTTCTGCTTCTCCGTGAAACCACATATTTTATAACGATTAAACAAGAGGCTTTGGCTTATTTCTTAAGGGAACTACCAAGACCAGTGCTAATTATTAAACCAATCCATTTGATACATTTCTAGGTAGTCGAGGGCGGACTTTAGTCATTCTTCTTTGACAGTTATTCACTTCCTTAAGCTCAAATGTTTGTACACTATCTTAACTATTCCTTCTTTGCCGCTACCTTATTTGTGTAGATGTGTAATGGTAAGGCATGAAACATTGAAATTGAACTATACAAAGTTACAATTGAAGTCGTATTTTTGTACTAGTAAAACAAAAACCATTTCAAAAAGTAGCAGACAATTTTATTAATTAAGTGTATGTGGCCTATTTAAGAACGATACTCCTGATATTTTCAAGTTATTTGGATTTTAGTTTATTTAAATATGCACTCATTTTCATACAATGATCGGGAATACAATTTGTAAAGGGAAATAGAGAGTTCACCGTGAAAAAACATATGATTAATTCAAATAAGACAAAACTAAGTCCAATTACTATTTATTATATAATAAAATGACTGCTAAATTTAATTTTGATGTAGTTTTTCACCGTACCCTACTACCTATTTGGGATTAACACATAAGAACTGATTACATCTAAATTAAACTTTATTTAAATAAAACACATTAATGCAGTGTACCAGCCTTTGCGTAGTAAATAATCTAGGGGGAAAAAATAACCCTCAATACGCCCTATCAGTATTCGAACAGTGATCTTCCCATCATTGGCAGTCCAGTCTATTAAGATAGTTTTTACTTAGAACAATTAACCACAGAATCAGGTTAACATTTGATATTAAAATGTTTCTGAAATTTTGAATTAAAAAGAATTCAACAAAAATAGGCATAGGAGCGCTTTCATTTTTTAATCAACTAACCATATAAGAGAAAAACTTACTAAACTATCTATAGAAGCGACAGAACAATCCAGTTCCCCAGTTATACATTCAGTGATGCAAAAGAGGAAGCCCCAAATATATTCAGTGATGCAAAAAAGAAGCCCCAAATACAATCAGTGACGCAAAAGAGGAAGCCCCAAATATATTCAGTGATGCAAAAAAAGGAAGCCCCAAATATATTCAGTGATGCAAAAAAGAAGCCCCAAATACATTCAGTGATGCAAAAAAAGGAAGTCCCAAATACATTCAGTGATGCAAAAAAGGAAGCCCCAAATACATTTCAGTGATGCAAAAAAGGAAGCCCCAAATACATTCAGTGATGCAAAAAAGGAAGCCCCAAATAATTTCAGTGATGCAAAAAAGGAAACCCCAAATACATTCAGTGATGCAAAAAAGGAAGCCCCTAAATCACCCTTAATAAATATTTCAGCTCTGCCTGAAACCTTTGCATGATAAATAAAGGTGTTTTGTTAACATTTGGACCATAATGAGGCTCGCCATTAGGTTTTTTAATTTCAATAATATTGTACTCCTGTAAATAAGATTATTTAATTACAAGGTCATAATGTTACTAGTAATTCTGTGAATCATTTATCTCGCTCCCTTCATTTGATTGTAACCTCTACATTTTATTTTTTATTTGAGATATTTTAAGTTCACTATATGATCCGACTGATTATATCAGCATACGAGAATTTCTATGAGCGAATGTGAAAGGAACCAACAATTTTGCCTTGGAAAGTATATCCATATACCTTCCAGAGATCGGTTACATGACACAATCGACATGGGACCGACGGTTTTACTTGACCTCCAAAGGAAGTTAGGCTACGGATTTGTATCGCTCAAGAAAAATCCATCAACCCTAGCTAGGTTTGAACCCCAGAACATTGGTTCCTGATGCGAGCGCTTTACCCCAAAACCATCGAGGTCACAGACAAGGATATACCTTGTATATGACCGAGGTCAACTTTTACCTTTACCACAGTCTTTAAGATTTCTCTTTGGATTTAAAGTTGAAATATTTCCTATAATTTTTCTTTTCGATCTGAAGTATATTATTTTCCTTGCTGATAAAGCTAGATGGCAAACAAATCAATACTATATTCAATAATACATTATATTCCTATAGAATAAACATTGTTAAGTGGTTTAAAATTTCAGTTTAGCAATAGGACCTAGATGTCAAAATTTTAAAAAAAATCGATTTTATAAGAATAAATTAAAACATCTTGAGTTGCGCTATTAAATGTTAAACCTTCTGAGCGACTACCATAGTTAAACGGGCAACTAGTTTAAAAAATGATATAGGCCTACATACATTGTTCGGCTTTGGTTCAAAGTACGCCACTGCCAAATTTCATTAATATTGGTCCAAATATTTGACTTTTTATAGCGGAGAAAAGATCCGGAATAGACAGACAATTTAAATAACAAATGGGCAAGTGAAAACAGTATCTAGATACGCTCAGTCAATTAAAGATTTTTAAAAGAAAAAACAACATAAAATTATTTAATGAGAGTAAGTTTGTGGTTATTTGGTAAGAAATAAATTATAAATGTCTATTTATTTAATATAGCTATCTAAATTACAATAAAATTTGATCGACATCAACCAGAAAATAATGAGTAGAATAACTTAAGATAGCCCATTTCAGTGGTTGTACGGTCTAAGGCACTACCCTTACAGTAGACTAGATTTCCGATGAAGGGGAGGTTCAAATCTCGGTCGGGTGTACTGAGGATGGTTTTCTCAAAGTGGTTTCCACTCTCCCAACAGGCAAATGCAAGTACACTCATCTAAATATAACCTTTTAAACCTTTAAATCCTCAACGACCTATAAGTAAGACATGGTGTAAAAAATAAAACTTAAGTTGAATACATTTTTTGGGGACAAATATACCTCCAAATATTTTCTGTATTTTTTTCCATCCGACAATAGTATTTAAATTACTATCCTCTAACAAAGTACTTATTATTGACTGCTTGAGACAGAACTAACTTTATTGTAAAGCAACAAACTATAACAATTATATTGACATTCGTAATTAATTGTTTATTATATTATTAAAACTTATCATAAAGAGTGTACTGCTGTTTCTTGTTATAAATACAACTAAAGAAGTATTAAAGTCATAATTGCAGAACATGAGGTGCCTACTAGTGTTTGTTTTGTTGGTATCTGTGGGGGCGATGCGGCTAAGGGATCCGAGAAGAGATCTTTTGAGAAGTTCACCTTACAACAAAATGGAGGAGGAGCCTTGCTTTCATCCCAAAACGTATCCGGAGTAAGTAAATTTACCTATTTGCACGCCTTAATACCCGTCCAGGATATCTGCGTATCTAAACTAATGAGAAGAAAGAGGGAGCTGAAATTTAAATAAGTTGTACCTGTATTCACGTAGAGGCAGAGTGCGAAGCCATTTGTGAAATAATAAACTTCAGCACACCCGGCTGGGATTCAAAACATGTTCTTCCAGTCTGGGAAAAAAAAAGACTAGATGAGACCCGACACCTTGGCATGTGCGCCCACTACCAAAGATAAGGTTGAGTAATTCATTTGGATCTATGATCACTCCATTAGCGAATATTTCCACATCTACAGCGGTAGTTTAGTAGTCTATATTCGTAATGAGCTTAGACGCCAATGACGAAGAGGGTTAGGTAGTTCAAATCTAAAAGAATAATCTTCTATGTGTGTTTTACCCGATCCTTCACGTGGGTTGAAACGTCTAACTCGCAAAATATGTAAAAGTAACAAAAAATATTCCAGAATAAATATCAACACACAGGATGCCAATCATTGAAATTACGATACCGTCCGTATGATGAAGAGAGCCATAGTTAAATTAATTGAAATTAATTGAAATATGACACCAGGATATGGGAATCGAAACCGCCTTTGGCTTTGTGCGCCAATGAGCTACCAATAAGATATCAGGGCTGAATCCTGAATAGCTCAGCGATGGAACATTGACACACTTTGTCAAAGGTATAGGGTTCAATTCCCATGTCCAGGAATAATTTTTCAACCAACTTAAATTAAATACCCCAGAGGTACATCCCTAAGGTTTCCTTAAGTACGGAAGTTTATCTAAAGTTTCAGTTGCTATTTTTCTTGGTCTCAGTGTCTCGTATTAGACAGAAATCGTGCAGTCTAAAAGCGTAAGAATTTAGATATGTAAAAGCTAAACCTTATAACCTTTATACATATTCTCAAGTTTCCTTCAGTATATGTGATCATTATTCACTTAAAATGGTTTTTGGAGTTATCAATACCAATGACCTCGTAACTTAAGACGTCAAATTTATAATATTTTTAAAAAGCCAAAATAACAAAATAAACCTTCGATACACATCCCAAATTTCCTTAAGTATGGAACTTACGTTAAATTTAATATCGTTTTTGTTTTTTATTTTAAGATACTATAAATGGTAACTAAGCGGTTAAGGTATCAGAATCAATATGTAAAAGTAAAAAAGATTCGCTTATGAGTAACTTCCCAAGGTTCGTTAAATAACTATTAAAAGTTTCATCTACTTAAGTTTACTAGTTTTTGAGCAACCTGCAATTGTGGCCATGCTTACTAAGCTGTATTTTAATTGATAAGTGAGCTGTATTTTAACTAATCAGTTATATTTTTGCCCAAAACATAATTATAAACGTAAAATAAAATAAAATCAAGATTTAACCTACGATTGTGAAAAGTTAAACAAATAACCAAAATTAACTCTTAACTTCTCTATGGATTTAATTATGTTGTAATTTCTCTTTGGATTTAAAGTTGATTTTGCCTTGTTGATAAAGCTAGATAGAAAGACAATGAATAATACATATTACATTTCTATATATTCCTAGACTAGCATTGAAGTACCCAGCATTGCCCGGTGGAAATACTTAGAGTAAATATTAATGTTAAAGGGGGTAAAAAGTGCAAAACGGGCTAAATGGTTGGAAATTAAATCCAATTTTAGAAATAAAAAATTGTTAAAAAAGATAAGTGTAAAGGATAGAAAGTGTAAAAGATATTAAAAGGGTGAAGGGCGGTATTGGTAAATAGGGCAAAAAGAGTAGAACGTGAATCTGATAAGAAAATGTTTAACAAAACGTGTTAAAACCGGTAGGTAGAGAGGTTAAAAGTTTAAAAGAGATTAAAAGGGGGACAGTGGCAAACAATTCAAAAGGCCAAAAATGTTTTAAAAAAATGGCAAAAGGGCAAAAAGGGCAAAAAATAAAACTTATACAAATCGAAAGGGTAAGGTGTAAAGAATAAAAATGGTAAAATGGTATAAATGACCAAAAGGGTGATAAAGTTAAAAAGGGCAAAAATCAATTCTAATCAAAATGTTAATATTTCGGCTTCCAGTCACACATGTTCGTGCACAAGGGCTACCATAACTCGCATCGCATAGCTGTATGAAATGTAGTGATAGATATATCTTGTGGCGATAATATATCTTCAATTCTCTGTTTTTAATTTGCAACAATTATATCAACATTTTCAAATACCGGCTTCGTGTTTCACACGTTCGTACACAGGGACTACGCTCATGACAGACTTACAAACAAACAATTCTTTTTATTAATATATCAATATAGGTAGTGACATAACAGTTGTTCACGAGGATTAAGACTGACTCAATTTAGGTAAAAATTTTAAATAACACACCTTAAGTGCACGCCCTAATGTTTGCCCGAATACGTATACTAGGTTTAATCTTAAAAGGTTTCTTGGTTTTGGATCTACGTAACTGCAAAACCACAGATACATAAACACACATCCCATTCTGTTTAAATTATGACAACATGTAAATGAATTGGCTCTATTGTGAGAAATTACAATTATTATTAAATTATTATTATTAAGATCATTATTATTATTATTATTATCACCGCGCGGTTATATGCACTTACGCTAATGTGTAATGGTAAGGTGATTGTGATATGAAATGGGGGACCTACAGTTTAAAGGTATGGTTACACGGAGCCGATCCGCACCACATTTTCTAACAATTTTTATATTCTTTATAGACCGAGTTCTATTACAAAATAAATTTTTATTTTTATTTTTACTTGCATAGGTTTTCACCTATTTTCATAAAATTAAGTTAGCTATTAATTACGAAGAATGAAGTTTTAAGTTAGCTAATAATTAAGAAAAAGAATGTTGTTGTTCAATAAGTTGTTGTATATAATATTGTTTATCTTGTACGTAATGTTGTAAACAATTACTACAGCATCACACATGCAACGGCTGTGAAAGAAATGCCTAGTTTTACCATGAAAACAAAGTTAGGAAGCTCCCGAACATTTATTTCCGTTGGTTGGTTTGCCTGGCTACATGTTCCGCACCGCAAGAGTGCGGAGCAATGCTCTATCGAAGATTCGTCTTCGCCGGTGTGGACTCAGTGTAGCCTCTTGCATTTAAAAACAAGGATAACATTCCACCGGGAAAATGCGGTGCGGTTCTATGTAGACGGTCCTTAACGTGGGAACTGAACCAATGTGGAGACCTAGCATTCCACACATTCACAAGTAGTGATTAATACACGTCTTGTCAGAGGTGGTGGAAAAGTTGGGTAATCAGATAAATCTGTGCCGGGACCGAGGATTGAACCCTTGACCCCTAGCATAGAAGTCCGACATATTACCCCCAAACCGCCAGGTCACCAATGTGAAATTCTTTAAGAAATATTTATTTAAAAAAAGAAAAAATGTAGCCATTCAATAATTATACTATTTTTTAATCAATCTTATTAAACCAAATTGTCCCCTTCAATAGGAAAAAAAAAAGTTAACTCTAAATATGTTGGTACTATTTTGTAGAAATCAACATTGATATTGTTAAAGAAAAGTCTTAGTGACCAAACTTTCTCCCCGTGAACAATTCATCTTTGATAATTTAAAAAAATTTAGTAACTTAGATATTCTGGCTTATTTTATTATTTCTATGGTTTTTTTCTTCTTCCAGTGCTCAAGTGTACAGATTATTTCCAAATTCAGAACAAGCGTCTATTATAATCAATGAATTAAACAAAAAATCAGGTTTGAAGATGTACAGTGAAGGTTTTGTGGCTGGAGGACCTATCGACATAATTGTCTATCTCGAGTATGACCAAAATTTCAACAAATTTATCACCACTCATAATATAGCCACAACACTCATAAATAAAATATACCTCGACAGGTTGGTATTATCCTATTATTTAATTACATAGCTAGAAATATAAGTCTCAAACTATAAAACGACTTGTTTTAATGACAAATGTTAATTTTCATGCAAATACACATATTATATTAATACAAATTACCTACTAATTTTCAAAGAGGTATGTATTATATTTTTATTAGTACATATGTTATATTAATGTGACACTTTGTTAGGGATATTGCTATCCCGCAATAAAACTAGTTTAATATAATAGCACATTGATTTAATCTAGACCAAGTAATAATATTAATGTTTATTTGTGTATTTATTTTATTTTCTCTCACAGGATGGATGATTGTAACAAAGAAGAAGATGCGGATAACTCCAGAAATATTTATCTTTAAATAAAACAACTTTATTAGATGTACCTGACTAACAATTTTGTAGCAATGGCAATTAATTTAATTAATATTTAAATCAAAACTATCTAGAAGCTACTGTAGAAATTTTTATGTTAATTATTTGTGAACTTAAACTTTAATTTTGCTAATATTTTATTGAATAAAGGTGTAAGTTCCTTTTGTTAAGAAAACACCATAATTTACTTAAGCTAAATATTAAGCAAACCTATATGATATATTAATTGACAATCTAGCTTTGTTTTATTATTAATTAGGTAGTATATTTAACAACATTGGCATAATGTAATGGATTACGATTATAAATATAGCAGCTCAACCATCAAAGATGTAAAAGATTAATGTTCTTTTATTAAAGGTGACATATGCTGTCAGAAGCACTTACTATGATGAAAATGTTATTTAATATAATGCTATCGATAATACAGACATGCAACTCGATACACTTTAACATCTTGTACTTGATGGCTAACTTAATTAAATATGCAAGAGAGAGTATATTATTTTAAAACTTACCAATATCTTACAGGTTTATTGAAAAATGTTGTATAACTCACCTGGAACAAACAAATAAAAAGTGATATAGTTATGTTTTCAAAATAATATACATTGTATCCATATAAATAATCAAATGAACATTTTTTTACCATGACATATTGTAAGACCAAACTCAGCTCAAAATATTCTATTGAAAAATTAATATTATTATTTAGCACCACGTCTTACCCGTTTGGGTTATACGCTTTAAGTACTAATTACGCTAATGGATTAGGAATTGGGAAGATTGAATTAGAGAAAGTGAACCCGCATTTGCGTGGAGGGGAGTGGAAAACCATTTAGGAACCCCTTCCCCACCCTCAGTTCACCCGACCGAGATCCGAACCTAGATCTCCCCGTCCTCACCGGTTGAGCTCAACACGACTAGCCCGTTAGCCAACTACGCCACCGAGGCGGGTGAAAAATTTAAAATACTGTCAATGGAACTTAAAACAATTTTTTTTAAATTTAAATAAATTCAATAGATATAATCTTTTGTTCTTTTTTAAATATTGTTGTAGTCATCTAACGACAAGTATGTGTTTTATTTATTTATTTAACAATAATAACTCAGCCTCACCCCCCTTCTCCTAACAACGCATTCAATTTTTTATTTATTTTTGCCCAAAAGATATAGATATACATATCTACTTTACAGCAATTTCACTTTCTAGTTTTCACCTTTAAAGTAATATGACTGTATCTTATGCTTTTCCCCTCCTCACTGAACCAGTACCAAATTCTAACACTTGTTCGGTACCGTACTTAGTGAACGGTATAAAAGCACACATGGGAACTCCTAGAGCAAGCGACTTATTGCTCGAGAAATTTTCGACTCCCTCGTCCTATATCGACTCGACATTCCAGTAAAATTTTATGGAAACGGCAAATGGGTGTAGAGGGACGACCAGTAAAAAAAAAAAAGAGGTAGATTTTGTCTGGTGGAGGATTTGGGAGGGATGAGGGTGCAGGTTTACACAAAACTTACGAGTTCATGCGTGTTTTTTTTATGTATTATACTCATGCAAGGTTATATCATAATGAATATAAAGTTTATAGCTTAGACTTCTTGTTAGTTTGTCTATATCTATGGGGAATTTCGGAATTGAATTGCAAAGCTAAGTTAAAAGTTTTTACTCATGAGTCTTCCTTCACAATTTACTTACTTTTTTTTTCATTTACGATATTAAAACTACACTTTATAAATTATTTTAACTTTAGACAGTAACATTTAACAAAGGCCACTCGGCTGTGGTGGGGGTGGATATGGACCTACAGTTAATGTGTGTTATGTTTAGGATGAGTCAATACACACATTTTTTTATTCAAGTAGCTGCTCATATGTTCTCGTGAGGCTGAGTTTGACCCCATTCTAGACCTATTGCTTCACGAATAAATTTTGGAAGTGCCAGGGATCAAACCCGGGACTTCTGAATCCGTAGCCAAGAACTTTAACCACTAGACCACAGAGGTGGTAAAAAAACTATAATATATCTTAGAAGGGATTTGTTAAATAGCTGCTAAATTTTGAGGCATATAAAAAAACATGATTACAAGATCTATTATGTACCAATCTATTAATTAAATGGCATATACTTTCTTCAACATTCATCAATGATTTAAGAGTTGCCGTATCCGAAAAGGGCTAGAAAAAGATGGTCACCCCAGGTAAATATGACGTTTCAGTTAATAGAGATCCACTTCAGTGGCCGACTGGTTTAAGGCGCCACTATCGCAATAGACTTGACTGCCAATTGTGGGGAGATCGGAGTTAGAATCTAAATCGGGTGTATTTATTGGGGTTTTTACTTTAATGGTTTGAACTTCTCTCTCCAAGAAAATGCGGTTAACTTCATCTAAAGTAAACCTTCCTCATCCCCAACACACGAGCGTAAACTGATAGTAAGACGCGATGCTAAAAAAAAAATAGTTCCAGGAAACTTTATTTGTAATTTAAACTTTTTTTTTATGCTAGCTGATGTTTTCTTGATGTATTCCAAGTATAAAGTAAAGTAGCAACACATCTCTTCAAACTATCGCCAAAGCCCGAATTCAGAGACGATGACACGCCAGTATATTTTGTCTCTCCCTCACATCCTTTCCAACTTCTAAGTTCTGCCCTAAGGTGACAAGGAACTGCTGGCACTTAATGTATGGGAAAAGTGGGTAAGGGTGGGTAGATAATAAGTTTAAGGAGGGAAAGAGGGGACCGGCATCGTCTCCCCCGCAACTGTGGACAGAAATAAACCCACAGATCTTAACCGTGGGAATCCTACCACAAACTGTGGTCCGAAACTTCTCCTACTTACGGACGGACTGACGCGGTGGACTAAGTAAGGTTTTCTTGTGCATTACGACGGATTTTAGAACACCAATATCTGGGGGCTTTGGTGAAGGTTGCGGGGAAAAAAAAGGGGTGGGGGGTGGATCACCCAGGGGATATAAACAATCCCTCTTAGACCAACACCCACGCAGAGAAAAAACCCTAAAAAACAATAAGAAAAGGAAAGAAACTAGAAACTTTTGTTACCAAAACTTTTGGCTCCATCTAATTGGACAGTGACTGGGGGAAAGGGGAGTTTAACAGAAAAAGGGGGAGTAGGTGGGTAGAGAGTGTTGGGGGACATTGAATTGAAAGTGAGAAGAGAAAGTTACTAAAGAGGGAAGAATAAAACTGAAGTGAGTAAAAACAATGGGAAAAGGCGTGCAGGGGGTAAAGCGCACGGGATGTCCATTAAGGGGTGGAATGATCAGAGTGGTATTAAAAAGTATATGGTTGAGCCATTTTACGGGTTGCGATTGGTGAAGGCACGTAATAAAAAAAAGGGGGTAAAAGTAGATGAAGGCAGTAGCTTTATGACATGAGCAATATATTTTTAGAGGTGGGAAGAAGATAGTGATGAGTTTCCAAGTAATTGTCACTGTTACTTTGGGTATAAATAATATATTTGTAAGATAAATAAATTAATAATGGTGTGCGAAGCTTCGAAAAGTCGATGTTAAAGGTCAAATCTCCTTCGACTTCGACCTCTACATTAACCTTAGCATATTCGAAAAATTTTGAAAGAAGGGTAAAACTTCGATAAATTATCAAAAGATTTAATTTTATCTTAATAAAATATTACATTTTTCAAAATTTGATAATTTTAAAACCGTTACTAAACATAATTTTAACAGTGACTAGTAATTTAACTAACACTACTTTAGGATAGATCAAAAACGGGTAAGTAAATATTAATATATTATATTCACTATCGACAACATAATTTTGTAAAAAATAAAAATACATATAAAGAAATAACACCATGGTAACTCGTATTAAGCAGAGAAAGTGCTTTAGTTGTGCTATCATTGCAGCTCACGTCTAATGTTTGGTCCTTAATATTTTATCTCTTTGGAACTATCTGTTACAAATTTACAAGTGCATTTTGACAAAGAAGTTTTTCATAGCTTCTCCGTGTTGTCTTTATTATTCAAAATGGCTGATAGGGAAAGTAGGAAACAAAAACGGAATTTAATTTATAATTATTATCAGAGAAATGCAGATAAAGTATAAAGTTTGCAAAATAATATTATAAGCTCCACGATGTAAGTAAAAGTTAAAGCTTAATTGATAAGTTACTAAGCTTATTAGTAAGGCGCATTAATCATTAATATAGTTTTTAGGTAACAAATAAGAAAATTTTCCTGGCCCTTTATACTGAAAAGATCTAGAAAAATAATTTAAAAATTTAAAGTGGCGTTAAGTGACAACAAAAATCCTAGGTAGCTTCGACTTCGACTTTTCTTCGCAAGTTTCAAGCTTCGCTTCGACTTTGCTTCACATTTAAAAAGTGGTCTTCGCACACCCCTATAAATTAAACTAAAGATAAATATTGTATTATAGATAAACACGTAGGATCTAATCATTCTAGACGGGTGGAGTAGAAAATGGACGTAATATGCCAACATTGTTTTTAGCAGTGCATATTACTACCTGTTCAAGCTATCGCACGTAAATACTAACTACGCTATTTAGGGATAGGGAAAGTTGATTTTTGAGGAAGTGTACCGGCATTTGCGTGGAGGGAGGGTGAAAAGCCATTTTAGAAAACCACTCTAAAACCACTCTCAGTACACCCGACTATGAGTTTAACAGCAATCTCGTTGTCATCGGCAGTCTAATCTAACACGAGAGTGAATATAATATGTCAATATAGTTTTTTATAACCATATATGTAGTATACAGGAGCAGAGAGGGAGATGTGTATGAATACAATGTGCTTGAAGGGTAGGGTGAGCTGCACGCTAATATGTTAAATTTATTTAGCTAAATGTAGTAATTAAATACTAAACATTATAAGGTTTACTAGATTCTGGCATTAACTCTGATCTAATTTTCAATCAAAGTTTCGTGTTTTTGAACTTTTACACAAGATAATAAGAGTCAAGGTGGCCTCCGTGGACTAGTGTTTAGAACTCCTGGGTTCGATCCTAGGTGGTTCCAGATTTGTCGTAAGTGAGGCCAAACTCAGCCCATGAGGATAAATGGGGAACTACTCGAATAAAGAAGAAGCGGCTTCTGTCTAAAAAACAGATTAACGGTGGGAGGGTTCATTGTGCTAGCCACTTGACACCATATATCTGCAAATATTGGCATTATCTTCTCCAACTTGGTTGGTTGGTATAATTTGCTTGTGGGTAGATGCTATTGAGTTTATACCTTAGTTTAAGAACCCATGCGTAATTCGTTATAGGCCATGTGAAAAACTTACTTTGAGGAATCCATATAGTCCGAGGGGGGGTTAAACTGTATAATGTATATGTACTTTAACGATTAAACCATTTTGAGGAGGAGGAGGGTTCTGGAATCCACCCCCTTCCCCCACCTCCCTACAACACCCACCTTTCCAAGCACATGAATATAGAAGCATGAATCATCAATTATGTAGAAAGAAATATTTAAAAAAATATTTAAAAAAATATTTTTTTTTAACAAAACATTCAAAAGCTAGTCCTACTAGAACATAATTTCTCAAACTTCTTATACTTAAGACTCACTTGAAATTTACTAAGTTAGTAATTATTTTTAAACCTCGTTTTATTATAATTATGAATACAACTCTGTTATTAAAAGTAAAACATAAAGAAAGCAATCCAATTTCTTATAGATTATTTTAACTCTTACATGAATTTTGTTAAAGTTGTGGGATATTAAAATAAATACATTTTTATAAAATACAAATTGAATATTTAATTTATTAAATTATACTCTAATACATCGCATGAATACTATTTATGAAAAAATATAATTGAGCCTCATTAAAGTGTTACAATTATATATTTATATATCGTTAGAAAAGTTTAGCTAATATTCTATCACACAGATAGGTCAGATCATATTTTTATGAAACGTAGGAGAAAACCATTTTCAACTGCCAGTTGCTTTTTGTAGACTCGATTGTATTCATAGTTGAGAAAATAAAGTGCTTTGATTGGTCAAAGCAGAACATTCAATTTTTAGTGTTAACAAGAACTTTAGCAAGTCGGATGAAACTAACAACTTGGTTAAGTTTTATATTACACTATAAAGCTACATGGCTGACAAATATGTATCCACTTCCAGATGAGCTATAAACTTGAAATTTTGCAATCTTATAGCTTCTAGCCTGAAACCGACGGGAAGATTCCAAAAAGTTTAAAAATTTAATTTTTGATTCCCGAAAAAAATTCAAAATATCGGAGCAACTTTAAAGTTAGTGCGAACCTTTCTTTGGGGGTCTCTTGTGGCTAATCCGTGAGACCTTTCAAAAAACGGCTCTGGAATTACATTAGTTTACATCCACCAGCAAAGAAAACTCACTCGAGTATTTATGCTGCACCCCAATTGAAAACCCCTTGTGCTACACGGTTTGAGAAACAAGAACATTATTTTCTTTTTAATAGTAATTATACCAGTAAACCCTTGCGAAACTTTCACACATTCAACCTTTCCCCC
>CABEEJ010001150.1:93722-118541 GCA_901482245.1 Timema douglasi | reverse complement strand
CCCCCCCCCCCTTTTAGTCGCCCTAATTCCTAAAGACGACGTTATAAGACTTGTGTGCCTTCGTGTAGGAGGAACCGGGGTACGAGAATGTTGACACAAGTTGAGATAGTGACGGGAATTTCAGCGCACGTCTTCTCCTACGATAGTTCGGTAAAGTATTCGTAACTCGAGTTACATAAGAGGTCTTGGGACTGTTGTTTCAAAGTCTCGGAATAGTTATATTATCATAATTATTACTGTATATTAATATTTGGCTTCTATGTACAGTAAAGATTCGGATATAAATTTGAACTGCTTGTTACTAGTATATTTGGATATCGGTTAACTCCAGTGACTAGATTATAAATACGGTATAAACTGCTTGTTAATGTACTGGGAGATTGGTTGACTCCAAAGAGGGTGACCCGGCGGTCTAGGGGTAAGGTGTCGGACTTCTGTGCTGGGGGCCCGGGATTCAATCTGTCCAATTGCCAAACCCTTCTTTCACCTCTGATAAGGCGTGTATTAATCACAACTTGTGAATGTGTGGAATGCCAGGCCTCCACAGTGGTTCGGATCTCCACGTTAAACTGTAGGTCCTCCATTTCATATCACAATCACCCTACCATTACACATTAGCGTAAGTGCATATAACCCGAACGGGTAATAAGACGCTGTGCTAATAATAATAATAATTCCAAAGACTAGACTATAAATAATTGTGAAAGGGGTAGCTAGAATTTCACCAATGACCCATTCTTCAAACATTTCTGGATAAAACTGGGACACTTAGTTCATCAGTTAAGCACGCTACCGACTGAGATAAAGTGTTATTCCACGTAATGATAATAATACACAGCCAACATCTGTGGCCAAAGTTAGGTTTTCTTGTAGGAGGTAGGTTTGGGCTTTAGCCCTATATTAGTGAAATAAAGGGTTATTTTTTCTATACTTATTTCCCACTCTACTTCCCGCAAAGGGGAGTAGATTTTCTATAAAACAATACATAAATACGTAAGAACAATACGAATGCGTACTACCCAAACTAGTAATAAAACGTATCAAAACAAAAGTAAAATAAATTTTCAATAAAAAATACCTCAGGTATGTAGGCCCCATCTACTCAGGTATATATTGTATTATTGTATGAATTAAAATAGTTTGAAAAACAGAAACATAAAAAAAAAATCAACAAATTTGAAAACAATAAAATATATCATTAGTTTTGGTTGCTGGTCCAAGAATTTTTCTTGTTTTGCAATTTTCTTTTCGGAAACGGTTTGTTCAATAATAGAAGCATGTTGATTACGTTAAACTTTTTGTATACACACCTCCTCTATAATTTTAATAGTGATCAAATATCAATAATTTTTTAAATTTTAAATAGAAAACTGCCGGCTTCTTAACAAAAAATAAGAATATGTAACAATTAATAAACATTAATACGTTATCTTAATGGGGTGTTGAAAATATTAAGATAAACATTTCACTCGTTCTCAAGAAAACTAATATTTCCAAAAGTATGATTCTTCCACAAAACCTGTCCGGTAGCCAGCACCATCTACGGTTTCTGTGATCCATCTGTTCTTGTTGGTGTGGAAGGGTACTATGGTTGGTTGTGAAGCCACGCCACGCCTTTCACCCTCCCGCCCACCATCCCACAAAATAGGTTTTAGACTCTCACTCGACAGGGTCTAGAACCTCACATTGAAATATGTTTAATATGTGCATCATCAATTCAGTAAAAATGAGTTAAATTATCATTCGCTACTTTTGCTGCAATATACAAGGTGTTACGATTTATTAAGGGAAGTCATTGGAATGTGTATTTTAGACCTCAAAACAACACAAACATTCTTTATGAACGTATGTCCTATATGGTTCCAGAGATGAGGCTTTCCAAAGTTCCTCTGGAATTATTACAAGCCCTACTTGATACACCCCTGTTGAGCCTCTTGTAATGAACATAACATCGCTGTTACAGTAGCCCCATGGCTCCTTTGGTGCTGACTGACAGCTCATAGCTGACTTCTGACGGCTTTGAAAAGTTACCAGACCAAATTATGTATCCCTACACCGAACCATGTGATCTGCAAACACATGTGTTTAGCAGATTTCACTTCTGATAGGGTGACCTGGCGGTCTAGGTGTAAGGTGTCAGACTTTTATGCTGGCGGCCGGGGTTCAATCCTCGGTCCCGGCACAGATTTATCTGATTACCAAACCCTTCCTTCACCTCTGACAAGACATCTTGTGAATGTGGGGAATGCCAGGCCTCCACCGTGGTTCGGATTCCACGTTAAACTGTAGGTCCTCCATTTCATCTCACAATCATCCTACCATTACCCATTAGCGTAAGTGCGTATAACCCGAACGGGTAGTAAGACGCGGTGCTAATAATAACACTTCTGATAGTCAAAATTTAGGTATATACCGAAATATTGACTGTCAAGTCAGCACCAAAGAAGCCATGGGGCTACTGTACATAGGCAGGGCTACAGCTACACTAACAGGGCTGCATCAAGTAGGGCTATTAATAATTCCATCGAAGACTTGGAAGGCCTTATCTCTGTAAACATTTAACATAGGACATATATTCATAGGGAGTTTCTATGTTGTTCTGAGTTTTATTATCCAAATCCCAATTACTTTCCAAATTAATTGGAACACTCTGTATAGGTTCTGTCACAAACATATTATTATTTACTACCGACAACGTGACGTCATATTTAATCTCAGTTTATGACCTGCCCACAGTTATAATAGTATATAATACGTAAACAAACATGTAAATTATTACTTCACATAATTATGGAGTCAATAATTAATTTCCTTAATGGCCTATTGTGGTATTCCTCTTTCAAAAGATACATAATTTTGCAAGAGGGAAATAGTTGAATCAGCGGGTTAGTTTGAATGATTAAATGGAACGACTAATTAATACTTTCATCAATTATGTATCGTACTTTACGTTTGCTCATACATTATTGATACTGTTTGTGGTATTCACGTAAAGAGGGGGATATGATATACCAAAATCAAACCCAATCAGGAAATGACAAATAAGCGCAGTCGCTATTCTTTACCTTCTCTGTCTGAATGGTTCGAAAGCGGCAAAAAATGTATTCATCCGTATTTTTTTCACTATTTGTGTTGGCTGAGTAGATAAAATATTCATAATCCCTTGAGAGAAAGTGAATATTAAATTAAAATTTTCATTATATTTTCAATTAAAAATTCAAATGGTATAACTTTGATTGTTATAATATGTATTCTTGCAATGTAGGTGAAATATAACGCCACGAGCGCAACAAAAATAAACATAAAAGGGAAATATATATTCTATTTATCGCATGAACACCATCCGGCATCATATATATCTTATTGGATCATCAGTTTTGATTTTCTCTCAGGTGTTTTGGCCATACAATTTACTAGTAGGCTCCTATAGCTTAAATGTTTATTCATACGTTAATTTATATAACCTTTAAAACATCTGATCACTTTTACTGTTTTCTTAACCTTTCTCTGTTTCTTAGCCTTAGTTTAACCTTATCTTAATGGTATTTTTATATGGGTTCTAATCAGACCTGATGATGGCGAAATGCTTAAACACTTAGTCGTATAAAAATATCTTCGCTGGCTTAGTCATCTTATACAATAAGGATACGGGATAAACTAAAAGTTCCAGATAAGGATTGTCAAACTTTTTATTATAAATTAATGAATTTACTATTTCAAATATATTCAAAACTTTCCTTATAAATATAATATTATCAACTTAATATACTTACACTTTTGTAAAATATTTTTATTTGTCTAAACAACTTTTAAATTTTATAACATATTCAGCTACTCTTGTTGTTTATTAAACTAAGACCTTAAACTATATTTTAAAGTGTTACATGCTACAAAATATAATTTTAAATTTTAATTAATTATTTAATTAATACTTTTTCATGTTATGTGCCTTAACTTACACTTTATCATTTCTTATCTAATCACATAATAATGTAACTCACACTTTGCTTGTAAATGACCTAACCATTCTATATTAAGCTCTACCTTTATTCAACTAAATCTTTTATATATTAATATAACTATCAATTAAGTAAAATTACACATAACAAATTACTTTTTTTTCATATTTTTTCTGAATGTTATCTTTTAATTGAATAAACTTCTCTTATTGACTTTTGATCTGTAACAGATCCAACAATTTATGATTTTTCATAAAATATTAATTATTTTTGTAATTCACAGGTTATTTATCTTCTTATGATAATTAATTCAAAATTCTCCTTTTTTATGTATTATAAAATTTTGCCATTCTCTTTTTGACTCTTACGTCTTCAATAAATTTGTTACCTCTTACAACTATGAAATTATTTAACCTTATCTTAACCAATTGACGTGGAGCTGTCTATACAAATACAAACTTTAGAATGCAACATTTAATTTTTCTTTCGGTTAGTATTATTAATCTACCCACACATATGCATACAAACATACATTAACATCACCATACACGTATGTATATAAACCCATACATATGCACACCCACATACATATACACTCACTGGCGTATATATGTCTGTGTCACTTCCCATCCTTCTATTCCTCGTGAGCAAGTTGTCAGGATGGCTCAAGTATGGAGAAGGATGGTCGGAGGAAGCGATGAAATAGTTGTCTTGAGTTTTAGAGAATTTGTTGTAAACTATAATATAAAATGTGATGTAGTCAGTTATAGTAATTGGCTGTCTAAAATAATAATATTTAGCACCGCGTCTTACTACCCGTTCGGGTTATACGCTTTAAGTAGTAATTACTCTAATTGATTAGGAATTGGAAAGGTTGAATTAGAGGAAGTGAACCCGCATTTGCGTGGAAGGAGAGTGGAAAACCACTTTAGGGAAAAACCACCCTCAGTTCACCCGACCGAGATTCGAACCTCGATCTCCCCGTCCTCAGCAGTAGAGCTCAACACGACAAGCGCGTTAGCCAACTACGCCACTGAGGCGGGTGGCTGTCTAAAAGATTCACTAGCCCATGTAAGTATTTCTTTATGGTTACATAGGTGGCCTAACTTTAAATCGAACTGGTAAAAGAGCGCACTCAATCCCGCGATGACTCCCAAAATCCCACGGAACTAAACGGTACTATAGTTTCAATCCTCCTTATAGTTCGAAAATGTGTCTTTATTCCGATTGTTTTGCTAGGTTTCAAAACACTATACTGTAACTATATACAAATTGAGCTGATAGTAATAACATTTTTTGTTATATTATTACGGACAAATTCTAATGCCGCGCTCGGTGCCGGTGACTCATAAACTTGTGAGGCTCATTTATCGTGATAGATTTTATTTAAAAAAAAAGCTTACAACCATCATTTTGAAAATGGCACAACGTTATCTACAGGAATATGTAATAAAAATATGGGGTCTCATAAAAAAATAAATCAAAGTGACCCTAACATCACCTTAAAAATGCCACCCAAGGTCATACAGCCTTATCACCTTACTTCCCCCTAACAGCCAAACAACTTTTGTTTAAAATAATGTTTTATGCAAAGCGCTGTTTTGAAAATAGTTTTTTGGTAGAAAGTTTTCAAATGAGCATCCGGTATAATAATATATTTATTAAGGTAGGGGTGAGGAAGTAAATATTTTAGGGAGAAATCTATCCGAATTTGCGTGTTAGGAGATTTACAAACGGTTTAGAGAAAACCACCCTCAGTAAACCCGAACGAGATTTGAACCCTGATCTCCATTTCATAGGTAAGCCGGTCTTATACGAGGGTGACGTTTTAGAACGTTCGGACAATGAGCGAGTAGTATTTTAATAATGTATGCATGTTTACTAATATTTATTTACATCGTCAAACATGTGACATTATGTTCGACTATACGTTAGGAACTCATGGTTAAGTAGTCTCGTTCATGTAAATGTCAACTTTAAATTTGATTACAGGATATCGTATCTTAATGATGTTTTATTTTTTAGTATTTATTTCATGATACATAATTTTGAAAATAAAAACAACTGAAAGATTTGAATTCTAGTAATTCGCCTCTCCTTCAGGATTAATTCTAAACTTTGTGGATTTAATTAGGAAATAAATGGGAAGGGAATTTTAAGTACTTTGAGTAACTGTTGGAACTTTTTGCGACTTTCATTGTAAGACGTTGAAGTCTGAACGCTTAAAAAGTATTTACGGATATAACTGTCATCCAAGGGGAAATGGTTCCGAGGTGGAGGGAATATTTGTCCTTAAATATTAGTTGAGGAAGTTTCCTTGCTCTGCAATGACTCGGGTGAATTTTTTCTAGGAGGAAACCAAATCTAAGCCTTTTTTTATATTCGATCTATGTTTTTGTTTCACCGTGTACTTAGTACCCATTTGAGCACACATTAATTATGCTTATGAAATGGTATGGATATAAGTTTAGAAATTAACGCTGAAAATAATAAGTATACTCCATTCACGGCAGGAATTACTCTCTGAAAGGTATTTTTTCCTACCAATATCCTACTATATAATAAACTTCTGGTAGGGAAAAAGGCCTTTCAGATAACAATTCCTACGGTGAACAGACTTTACACGAACAAAATAATAGAGAATACATATTGAAGATTATAATTTAGAGATTACTGTGAAAAACATCTCATTTATCATGGTTTATGAGCTTAAATATTTACGAACAATTTAAACTAGCAATAACAATATTATAATGGAAATTAGGAAAATAACACAGACGGGAAATGCATTCCATCTCCAGGTTAGTAAGTTGTTAACCTCTAGTTTGCGGTCAAGGAGTGTAAAAAACTCACAATATACAAAACCATAATTTTATTTGTTCTTTATGGGTGTGAAACGTGGTCTCTTACTTTATATGACGAGAATAAAGTTAGGTTGTTCAAAAACAGGAATCTTAGGAGTTAGGAAGATTTTTGGTCCAAAGAGTGATTAAGGTAGTGGAGGAGATAACGTAATGATGAGTTACATACCCTGTGCTTATTACAAGACATTGTTATGATAATTTAATCATGTAGATTACGGTCGGAAGGACATGCAATGTGAAGTGGAGGATCAAGTATCGTGTATAAAGTATTGAGTAGCAAAACCAATGGGAAGACTTATACGCAGATAGGAGAATAGCATTAGAATGGACCTTAAAGATAAAGGGTGTAATGAGGTACTGGACATAACTACCTCAAGATAGGGATAGGGTGTAATGAGGTGAACTAAACAGAATAAGCACAATATTAGGATAGTATATAATGAGATGGACTGGATAGAATAAGCTCGAGATAGGGTGTAATGAGGTGGACTGGACAGAATTAATTCAATATATGTATGGGTTGTAATGAGGTGGACGAGACCAAACTGGACAAGAATTAGAGTAGGTGTAGTACTTTTGTTTTTTATTATTATTATTATTTATCAGCACGTCTTACTACCCGTTCGGGTTATACGCGTAAGTACTAATTACGCTAATGGATTAGGAATAGGGTAGGTTGAATTGAAGGAAGTGAACCCGCATTTGCGTGGAGGGAGAGTAGAAAACCATTTAGGAAAATCCATCCCCAGTTCACCCGACCGAGATTTGAACCTCGATCTCCCCGTCCTCAGCAGTCAAGCTCAACACGACTAGCGCGTTAGCCAACTACGCCACCAAGGCGGGTAGGTAGTAGTAGTACTTTTGTTAAGTGTGGCAATGAATTTTCGAGTTACCAATGCCAGAGAATAGCGTGAGTAAGTAAATGTTATAAGAACGATGAAGGTAGAGTTCTAGAGTAAATAAAACAGCATTTTCGTTGAGGTAGATGCGAATACTATTTAATAACCCACCTTCAGTACAATTGAGCGTGATTTGAACCCCGATCTCACTACCATCGGAAATTAAGTCTACCATGAGCTTCACCTTAGACAATACCTCCAGTGATTCGGGTACGCTTCATATCAATAACATTTTATGAAATTATATATAATATTCTGTAGATGTCGATATTGGTTATGAATATTTGGCCGTTAAATAAATACAACGACTTTAAATTAAATCTATGAGAATAATTGTATTTGTATTTTTTATAGGTTTCAAAATTTCCTTTCTTTCAAAATCGTACTGTACCCCTTTGAAATATTAACAACATATCAAACAGGTAGAAACTAAAAGTCACTTTTCTCAATTTTTATCAATAAGTTTGTTTACACAAAACAAAATAGATAAAAGTTATATTTTTGAAAATATAGGTCTATATTATATTTATAAGTGGCTATAGATGTATTACAAAGTAAAGATGAGGTGTTTTATGTGATTCAATTTATACAAAAAATTTTTTTAACTATAGCCACATCCCATAAATAGTTTTTATTTAATTTATTTAACTAGGCTAAAATAGTTGCCAAGTATTATTTTCACAAAGTACTTTACCCATTTATGTTAAACATACCTATTTTGTCACAAATTATTTTTTCTGTTTATATAATTGCCTATATGGCCACATTCGACACATTTTGGAACTAAGCGTATGGCTATATACATATATATAAGGTTTAATATTATTAATTCTAGTTTTTATTTGCATAGTTTTTTTTTTACATTTGTTAACAAAATTCTAGTGGTTCAAATAAGATGTTGGGTGGCCAGATTTGGTAGAGGATTTACAAAATCATGATTCTAGTTTATTTTATAAGCAAAGAACAAATTTAAATTAATCTTAGAGAAAGAGGCAGAGTGGAAACCATTTTGAAATTAACACCCTCAGTACACCCAACCGAGATTCAAACCTCAATCTCCCCGTCATCGGCAGTTTAATACATTGCTAGAGTAGTGCGTTAAGAGCATGCGGCCACCAAAGCGTGCAATTCTCTATCCAAAATTGGTCACTATTCCAACTTATTTTGAATACACGTTTTGTTGTTACCTCTGATAATGTTATAAGTATGAGGAATGTATAGTTGGTGTGGACTTACTCCTATTTACATAAAAAGAAACTGATAAACGCTTAAGTAAAATCCATCCTTAGTACACCCAACTGGATCTCGAACCCCAACCTCCCATTACCGGTCAATCACATTCAGCCCATGCTCCCACCGATCTAGGTAGCCCGGATTAGTCATGAAAAAAAAGGAAACCCGCCCAATAATGCGTTGAAAAAATGTATTTTCAATATGACCACATATAGAAATAATATTTCATATTCACAGCACTTCAAGGAAAAGATAAGCAACCAATGAACATAAACTTTCCATATCCAGAAAAACTTACTCTTTTTTTTCCTACCTATCTCTACTGTAAAAAAAAAACACATAACAGAAAAAAAGGAGTAATGTACACAAGTTTGAAATAAAATTGCGTTGCCTTCACAAGTTTCAATATTTACTCTGGAAGCGTCGTTTCTATGTAAATAGCTACAGAGTAACGCTTGGGAAGGGGTTTGTAAGGGGGTTGGAGGGGGTTACAGATTAAGGCTGAAGGAGTTGGGGAATGGGGGGATAGGGTATTATGGGGAGGGCAAATATATACATGGGCTGAATAGGAAGAGGCCAATGTAAGGGGCTTATTCCACACCCATAAGTCAGACACTCCGATGCTGGTAAAGACTTGTACCAAGGCGTAACGTCTAACCATCATACAGGGTAATAATCATTTCAGACCACCGTTACATCTGAAATAGCTAATTCCCCAACAAATTCGCAGCTGAGGTTAGAGAAGTTTATTAACTTTTAGACCATGTAAATAAGCTTTTATTTTGGAGTTTTTGAATAATAAAGCTAGCAGCTTAAATCTATAGGTTTAAAAAAAATATAGTTTGTGTGTACTATATTTTTAAATAATATTGTTTTTATTGAGATTCATATTAACTTATTTGCTTTGTTTTTAATTTACAAGTTTCACAATATTAGTTGCATTAAGGTGGGATGGGTGAGTACGCGAGGAAAGATTAGTGTATTTTGCAGTTTTTATAGTAACATATTTTTTGGTCAAAATAAATAAAATATTGCTCCAGCAAAAACAGAGTTTAATTCTCTTCAGATGTTGATATCAACAGTTGTTGAATATCGGTCATAAACATAGTGGCATTAGATTATAAACATTTTAAATGAAGAAAAAAGTTATCATTAAATTCTAGAATATACTTGGCCAGATATTCAAGAACTGTAGAGGTCACCATGTGAGGACAATAAAATTCTATGTTTGTATGGGGCAATATTTTATTTATTTTGGCCAAAAAAAGTTTTGCCATAAAACACTGCAAAACCATTGACCTTTTTTCCGTCTCCCATTCTATCCCACCTTAAAAAAACAGTTGTTACTAATATTCTTGAAATGATTATGAATGGTTTAATCTTAGCTGTACAAATTATTTAGTTGGTGTGTTTAGTTCGTGATATTTTATTGGCTTTAATATAATATATTTGATCGTAAATGAGATATAATAATTATAATTACTTTAAAATAAACACACATATTTGAGTGTGCCAACTAGAGAATCACATAATAACAGTATACACGGCAGTACGTTTATCATCATATTACACAATTAATATGGGTAGAATTTACCAAATATTTACACCTCGAATCACATTACATGATGTACGAATATATTCATGCAGTTATATACATGATTTTTTTTTAAATCATAAGATACCAAGCATTCAACCAGAATCCTAGTGTGGATCTATAGTTTTCTTACCTTTACTTCACATTTGTTTTAATTATGATACTATATTCAAACAGTACAAAAAATACAAGTGAAGATAGTTAAAACACAAATTATTTTATCAAAATATATGTATGACATGTAGTCAAATTATATAAAAATGTCAATGGTTACAAATGTGGAAAATATTATCAACATATTTTTAATAAAGTTAAAAATAGTTTGGAATTTAATTATTTGTTTGACATCTTCATACTGGAAAAATTAAAACTTGTTTTATTAAACAAGATTGGCACTGTTTACTAAATTAGTCATTAAAATGTTTGAATAGTTTTTAAAAATCTAGGTGTATGAACTAGATTATACAAAACAATTAATTGTATGAACAAGTGAAATAAGGCAATTATTTCAACGTCAACTTAAAATCTAAGAATTTCAGCAACGATAACATTGCCCTATGAAAGTGTAAAAGTAACACAACCATAAAAAAAAAGAGCACTACGTCTTACTACCTGTTCAGGTTGTACGCAAATCTATCTCAATATAGTGTCATGAATATTTATGAATTTTAGTGTATTTTGTCGTCATTGATAATAAATCTAGAAAGCAAAATACAATTATCATATATTTGATTTAAAATATTCGAAACAACCATTTTTATCCAACCCAGTTTTAAATTATTATTTTACTCAGCTAAACATGAGCATAAAGCTAATACATCATAGCCCCTTTATTCTCTACCATCAAGGAAATTAGAAGCTTCGACAAAACTATTATAAAGTCAATTTATCTTTAGGTTTAGTTGTTATATTGCTCATTCATTGGAAATTGTATAGCCTATATTTAAAATGATTTTTTTATTTTTTTATTACTATTGAGGACCATAGGTACACAATTTATTGTAAACAGAATTTTATTTTAGGTTGTGTTTCGTGACACACACAAAAAAAACCAATTTCCTGTTGAGCACGTTGAACCGTGTTTTTTCAGGCAATATTTATATCTTATATCCCTTATATCTAACCCTATCCTTACACTTCGCAGCCCCACGGCTTTTTTTTCTCTCCATATATTCACGCCTTTGCTCCGTTTCTCAATTTTACCACAGTTTCCACGACCACCCTGACGTCTACATCGAATGTGGCTTTTGAAAATAGTTTACGTTCCATCTCGAAAACGAAATAAAGAGATCAATATTCAGATCCCTCTTCTAAGAGAGGCCAGGATATCATATTCCGAGGATATCATATTCCGGAGTCTGGAGGAACCCATTATTCTACCACAAACAAGGAACAAGTTTTGTTGGTAAACCTAATGTGAATGAAAGACGAGGAAATCATAGGCTTAGAGAGTGTGAGTTTGATCAAATGTTTATAAAACTTATTTAGTGTAATTGTATATTATATAATGTGATCTTGAGGAGCAAAATTTGATAAACTATACATTTTAATGTGTAATATATTGATAAACGTATTACCAGCTGCATCTGAGGTAAGTCCCAAAATAAAATTTTTAAACCAATTGCGTCCCTCTTTAAGAAGTGTGTTACACAAATTTCTTCCCTGTTTAAAAAAAATGTTGACTTTAAGCTATAATTCAACAATATGAATGATTACCTGTTCTTAAATCCCTTATTTTACATAAGTATTATGACAAATCAATTAATCAACGATATATTGTGTATTTAGAATTGAAAGTTTATAAAAATGATTACATCTTGTAATTTGGCTAAAAATAATTGCAATTTTTTTTTCATGGTTTTGCATTTAAAACTGACTATTCCTTTTTTTTGGTCAATAGTTAATATTTCAACATATCATTTTGATAATTGTAAATCGATATATTTCACAAGTTTCTCTCTCATGAATGCGTCTTTGTACGGCTTCACTTCATATTTATACTTAAGTGTTCATTTTTACATAAGAATCACACTGTATGTTTTTCCAAAATTATATTAACTAAAAAATGTTCGGGCGTGCTTAATATTACATTCAATTGGAATGAAAAGACTCAACCATCTGTAGAGCATTTTGTAGCGAGAAATTGATCTTCCCAGATGCGGGGTGAAAATTTTGCATTTTCTGTTAAGTACATTTATAAAATATGGTCAGTAAACCTTCTTAGTATGTCATCGTCAGAATGGATCGACATGAGGTCATCAGTAAAGTAGTCGTCCAAGTCACCAGGATTTATTAAAGATAGTCCGAAGAAGTATTTTGAAAATTGTTCAATTTTGTAATCTGTAGCCTTATATTCTTGAGTAAGTCGGTGACCTGGCGATCTAGGGGTAAAGTGTCAGACTTCTGTGTTAGGGGTCCGAGGTTAAAACCACACTCTTGGCATATATTCGTTTACCAAACCCTTCCTTCAACTCTGGCCAAGTATGTGCTTTCACGTTTTGTGAATGTGTGGGATGCCAGGCGCCCACCGTGGTTCGGAACCCACGTTAAACTGTAGGTCAGGGTGACCTGGCGGTCTAGGGAGTAAGGTGTCAGACTTCTATGCTGGTGGCCGGGGTTCAATCCTCGGTCCCGGCAAAGATTTATATGATTACCAAACCCTTCCTTCACCTCTGACAAGACATCTTGTGAATTTGTGGAATGCCAGGCGCCCACCGTGGTTCGGAACCCATGTTAAACTGTAGGTCCCCTCTGCTTTCCACCATCATCATTCTCACGTATCATTCTATCACCTGGGGATAGCGGAATTAACCTTAATTACGTCCCCACCTCAGAAATTAATTCGTCCATAAGCCAGGAAAACAGAGGTTTATAAAAGGTCGAATGGCCAGATATAGAGCATTAACCCCACCACCATATTTTTGAGCAAGATTTAAGTGTTGGGTTTTCCTCCAACAGCTTTTACCTAAATTCAATCTACAACCTTTGATGACTTTTGGAGTTAATACTCATCCCACAGCTTGATTAATAGCCTCTTCAAAGTCAATGAATACTGAAAATGGAGCAAAGTCCAAACCAAATACACAAAATTTTAAAATTATTATTATTATTATTAGCACCACGTCTTACTACCCGTTCGGGTTATACGCACTTACGCTAATGTGTAATGGTATGGTGATTGTTGCCTGGCATTCCTCACATTCACAAGATGTCTTGTCAGAGGTGAAGGAAGGGTTTGGTAATCAAATAAATCTTTGCCAGGACCGAGGCTCGAACCCCGGCCGCCAGCATAGAAGTCCGACACCTTACCCCTAGACCACCAGGTCACCCAATTTTAAAATTAAATGTTAAAGAGCTGCAGAGTGTTTGCAATTTTGATAGAAAGCAAAAAGAAGACCAAAGCAGGGTCGATGCCATCCATATTTACTGCCTATAGTGATAAACAGTTGCAAAAATAGCTTTGGATGTACATGAAACGTTTTGTACATGTAAATGTCTCTATGCTGTCCCAAAAACTTCAAGTTTGTTACCGAAGAAAAATCAATTTTTATTTTACTACTGTTAAATAGTACAAAGGTTTCTTCCTTACTCGTCTTAATATCCAATTTTTCCAAAGAATAATGCAGATCCTCCAATATGTTTTGTAGTGTGGATAGAATCGAAGAGCAATCGTGGTGAATTAAAATATGAAACCTAATGGACAAGCCATGAAGGTATCTGATATGACATAATAGGACGTGATTCGTTTGTTGACCAAAACAATTTGGTACTTAGTTAATTTGTCTACTTAGAATTAGTGGGACGCAGTTCATTTGTTTCTTATCAGAGGATTCAAAGTATGGATGCAATTCCGATGTTGCGGTACTACCATATTATTAGTATATGCCACATTCAGATATAATAATACTAATAATAATAATAATAATCTCCATATAAAGCTTAATTGAAATCAAATAGTTTGTCTTAATTATTTTGTTTCATATAGGGTTATTTAATTTTGGAGTAGAACCCAAATATTAATTTAAGATAAACACCCATAGCATAAATCTTATTTGATTTAAAATAAACTACATTAAAGCTAATAAAAGAGTAAGAGCTATGTAAACCAACTAAATAATCCTTATATCTAGGATTCAACAATTCCAAGTTGTTTCAAAAATTGTAATTTTCTGGGTTTTTTAATTCACCTAATTTTGTGAAACTTATAACTTGAAAACGTAATATAAAACTAAAAAAGTCTCAATTTTCATATACGAATAAGTTCAATCTTTACGTAACGTACACACAATCGGTGTGAAAATAACACATTCACACATACACACACTCATCCATATGTATAATAGTAAAGTTTGTTAGCATGCGCTTATGTACATGTCAGTAATGAGAGTAATTCTTCTACTGCGTAGCCTTGTTGATTTTTTATTTTTATTTTTCAACTAGCACCCGCCAATATACCCCCTTCTCCACGTATACGGTCAAACAATGACTGGTATATGGGACCACCTGAATTATAAACAATTTGTCTGTAAATTGCACACGCAAGAGGACAGCGTATTGTCCAGTAGGTAGGTCGAGAGCCTGCTCCCTGCGGGCGAACTGAAATGACAGTGGCGTGCCAATAAAGGAAATGCATATTTCATTCGGTCCTACCTGCTCTTGGCAAATCTCTCTCTCTCTCACTTTTTAAATCTGTCTCATTCCCTCTACGCGTTTAGGAAATAGTGACTTAAGGGACATGGCTCATTAGAATACATCCCACATGAGTTATTATAATGCATTTTTTCTTTTTTTTTTAACCTCACGTCTTATCACTGATTCAGGTGGTATGCATGGGTACTAATTATGATGGTGGGTTAGGGATTAAAAAGGTTAATTGAAAGTAAGTGTACCTTTATTTTTGTGGGGGTTTAGGGGAGAGAAAGTGGAAACCTATTTTAGAAAAACGACCCGGATGAGAAGTAAACACCAATCTTCCCGTAATCGATAGTCTAGGACAGGGGTCCCCAATTATTTTTGATGCAGGTACGTTTTAAAAACTCGAATTACTTCCGCGGTCCAGCAAAAATTTAACAGTTACTCAAGTTCAAGTCCAAAAACGTGATTTCCTTTACATTTATTTATTTTACTTATTTATTATTGCTGACCTTCCATGTCTACTACCCGCCCACCACCGAAATAGCATCATTTATTCTATTAATTTCTATCTCGTCAAGGTCCTAAAAATGTGTCTGCGGTCCACCATTAAGTGACCACTAGTGGTGCAAGTGACTATCGAAGCGGGTTTTTATTTTTACGGAGTTTTCGCTCAAACAACATTTAATCAGTTATGGAGGTAAACTGAAAACCGCAAACTTAGGGGAGTGCGAATGTTACCTTTTTAATGCAAACAGAAGAAACGAAGCTTGAAACATTAGAAGTAAAGTATAAAATAGCCAAATATATATATTTTTTAATTGAATTTGGTCCCAGTATTTTTAATTTCTCACTATCTTACAGGTGCAGAAAGTATTGTGATCGTCAAAAGAATCGAACTCAAGATTTTGATGAATCTTGACGTTTCATGACCCCTCGAATCCAAAAAAGTTGTTTTTGACTTTCCGCCTTTCTGTTTGTACTTCCAACTAGAGCCTAAACTATTTTACCGATTGGGCTAAAACTTGGTATCTAGTGTTTTCATAGGGTTACCCCGAGTAGTTTTTAAATTGTACATCTAACCCTAAAATTATGGGTAGTTTACTGAAGGGCAAAAAGAGAAAAAGTCTGTTTTCTCAAAATCTGCTCAAACGATTTTGATTTAATTTGATTTCTAAACATTTATAAATATTACAAACAAAATGGCTTCCCGCAATATTTCGGCAAAATGACTTTAAGGGCACCGATATGATGCGTACATTATCTTTTTTTTATAATATCTCCTAAACTATTTGAGATATAAAATTACTTATCGTTACAAATATTTTATAAGAATCATATTTTTATAAAAACCAATAACTTTCAAGCTATACGTAAATATATATGCTCTTATCCTTTGTGTTCAAAAAGTTAACTTTTCGAACAAAAAAGGTAAAAGTATTGTGACCGCAAAAGAAAATCTAACCTGAAATGTTGATGGATGTCGACGTCTCAAGACCCCCAAACCCTAAAAAGTGGTATTTGCAATGACGTATGTCTGTGTATCTTTAGTCTTAAAATTAAGAGTGGTTTAAGAAAGAGTGAAAAGAAAAAATATATATTTTCTCAAATTCGACTCAAACAATTTTGATTAAAATTTGTATATAGGTGTTAAGATTATAAATAAACTGGCTATTTTCATTTTACCATGAAAATGAATTTTAGGGTACTTTACAGAAGCAGAAACTTCCGTACCTCTACAATTATTTGAGATACTAAATAACTTATCATTGTAAAATTGTAGTACTATTAAAAATAAATAAAACCCGCCTTGGTGGCGTAGTTGGCTAACGCGCTTGACGTGTTGAGCTCGACTGCTGAGGACGGGGAGATCGAGGTTCGAATCTTGGTCGGGTGAACTGAGGTTTTTTTCCAAAATGAATTTCCACTCTCCTTCCACGCAAATGCAGGTTCACTTCCTCTAATTCAACCTTCCCAATTCCTTAATCCATTAGAGTAATTAGTACTTAAAGCGTATAACCCGAACGGGTAGTAAGACGCGGTGCTAAATATTATTATTATTAAAAATATTTTTTTTTTATATGGAATATATTTTTATAAATCCACAGTTTCTGAGATATTGGCAAATATTTTAATACAGTTTTGTGAGCTTTAGTTGTAAAGAGATACTACTTAGGTTTTAACGCAATAATTTTCCAATGCCATAAAGTAATAAAATAAGTATGTCTCTAAAAGTTTGTTGTTTTTCCTTAAACCTCTTAGGAATAATGTTTATACAACAATTATCTATATCCATTTTAGACTCAAGTCAATATTTTCATTTTTTATTACTCAAAATTTATAAATGAGGAATTTGATAGTAATGAGCTGGCATGAAAATTTGCAACACCTAATAAAATGTCGAGAATTTTAACTGGAAGTTGAAATTTTAATACAAAGTGTTGACCCTTGTGGAGCCAACATTGATCTTTTTTTATCGGTCCAAACATACAAATGAGGACATTAATTATTTAAAAACAAAATTATAAAATTTAAAACTGGGACTCAAAAAAAAGTTTTACATAAGTATATTGCAATTTATGCTTGGGTTTGCTAGTGTGTAATATTTCGTTTCACATATATGAATTTTGAGTAAATATCTCCATTTTCAAACAATCGAGCGAAAAATTCCGCGCGGAGTTCCGTATCATTTATTCCTAGAAAAATTCGCCATCCTAGTCTCAAATATGCACTTGTGAATTCGTCACAGACAGTTTCATCAATAAAATATCAAGCACTAAAAATTAATATTGGATTGGATACGAGTGTAACAAATCGAATGCAAGAAAGATAGATAGCACATCTAATGAGCTTAAATATTTAGGATTTTTATTAACTAGTAATAAAGATATTAAAGGTAAAATAAGTTAAATTTAAAGAGTTACTCTGTTGGCAAGCTAAATACATCTTTCATATCTTCAAGAAATAAAAATCTTACACCAAACAAATTGATAACTGTATAAGTTTTTCATTATGGTTGTAAAGCATGATCCCTTGTCTGACATGACGAGAAGAGATTTTGTCAGTCTTCAAATAAAGTACTTAGGAAAATATTTTGTCCAAAAAAGGGATGAAGATAGCAGAAATGGTAGGAGGCTACAAAATTATAAGTTTTACCCTGAATATATATCACTAGACATTGTTTACCTTGTATATATCACTAGACATTGTTAAGTTAATCAAATCTCACAGCATCGTGGGCAGGACATGAAGCGTGAATGGAAGACACTAGACTAACCAACCCGATAGAAAGATACCAGTGGGGAAACCTAGATTCAGATGGGAGGATCATATTTGAATATACCTGAAAGAGAGTTTTATTCTGTCCACCTAATTACAGCCTAAGATAGGGATAGGGTTTAATGAGGTGTACTGGATATAACTATCTCAAAAGAGGGATAGAGTGTAATGAGGTGGACTGAATAGAACCGGATTAAGATAGGGATAGAGTATAATGAGGTAGACTGGATATAACCAGCTCAAGAGAGGGATTGAGTGTAGTGAGGGGAACCTGATATGACTATCACAAAGGAGGGATCGAGTGTAATGAGGTGTACTGGATATAACTAGCTCAAGAGAGGGATTGAGTGTAGTGAGGGGGATTGGATATAACTAGTTCAAGATAGAGATAGCACGCAATGAGTAAGACTGGATATAACTAATTTGGGATCATTTAAATAGTATTTTATGATAGATTCAAACATAGATGTCATTTTACTACTATTATATTCTAAAATTATTACATATATTTTGAAATATGTTATAACCTATTTAGTAAGATAATTCAAATTGTTCACACTATTGCAATCTTTTTCTTCCATTTAAATTTCCCTAAGATATGAAAAGTTTATTGGGAATGTCAAAATCGGAGTTCAAACTATTTTACCTCTTTGACTTTCACATTTCGAAGTTTCACATATCCATAATAGATGATACTTTTTTGTTTATTATTCATAATCTTCGCTCAAACCAATGGCTGATAGGTTATTAGTTAAAGAGTAAATAATACACATTTGTTTATTTTAAACATTTTTATCTTAAATCTGAGTGAGAATTTAAATCTGCAATTACCTTACAGTGCACATTTTATTTTATTGCCCCCAATTTTTGCTCAAACCAATCTAAGGAGGCACACTGTATACTTAGTAGATAATTAATTACTCCGTGGCCGTCTGGTGTAAAGGTGCGTTTAGACCTATGCCTCCTTTCATGCAACATTATATGCGTAGAAGCCTGCCTCTTTCGGTGCGTCTTGCCTCTTGCATCTCGTCTTATACAACCCGACCTGTTTACACTTTTGCATCTCTTTCCATGCGTTAGAGATGTCGTCGCGGGAAATACTTGCTTCAAACCTCGGTGCACCAATCGTCATTTTACGACGTCAAAAGAAACTAAAGCATCGTGAGTTCTGGGTTCTGGGTAGGTCAGTTTCTAGAATCATGTTCAGTAAGTACAGGGATACTATCAATCAGAAGTACGCGATTTAGATAGAGGTCGAATGTTTAAGAACTTCACAAGAATGTCCCCGAGTGATTTTGATATTTTGCTGAGTATGGTTGAACCACACATTTCAAAACAAGATACTAGATTTTGGCAACAGGTGACAGCTATCATAGTTTGATGAACCAGTTTAAAATATCGGTGTCATCGATTTCAGTCATTATTCCAGAAGTATGCGTAGCCATCGTCAAGGCACTCTATGATTATGTGAAGATGAGTTTTAAAAAAGGTTGCAATGGCTCTAGTACATTATTATTATTATTATTATTATTATTATTAGCACCGCGTTAGGGTTATACGCACTTACGCTAATGTGTAATGGTAGGGTGATAGTGAGATGAAATGGAGGACCTACAGTTTAACGTGGAATCCAAACCACGGCGGAGGCCTGGCATTCCTCACATTCACAAGATGTCTTGTCAGAAGTGAAGGAAGGGTTTGGTAGTCAGATAAATCTTTGCCGGGACCGAGGATTGAACCCCAGCCGCCAGCATAGAAGTCTGACACCTTACCCCTAGACCACCAGGTCACCTGGCTCTAGTACAAAATACCTTTGAACAATTCTCTAGCGACCGTGAGGCGAGAGTGTTGGAACATGCTCCCCAAATATTTGGGGAGCACTTGATCCTACCTGCGACTATGCGCACAACTACATTTGGGGCATGTGACTGCGCATGCCCCAACGTGCCTCTACGGTGCACCTAGTTGCATGAAAAAAGGCATAGTCTAAACGCACCTTTAAAGCGTTATTCTTGCAATAGATTTGACTGCCGATGAAACTGATATCGGGGTTCAAATCTTAGTTAGCCGTATTTAATTTTTTTTCCCCTTAATTATTTACCACCCTCCTTCCACAAGAACGTAGGGACATTTCATCTAAAGTCAACCTTCTTCATACGTAGCTGACTAGCTTAGTAACTATATATACGTAAACCCTAATAGTTATTAAAACGTGGTACAGTAAAAAAAAAGCTGATCATTTAAGGAGGCTAGTAGCTTCTTCAAACTTAGGGGAACTTTAGGTGACACCTAAAATGTTTCGGATATTGTCTTATTGTGATTGATATTATTTAATGCGTCTGTATAAAATAAATATAAAATTAAAACTTATTGTGGACTCTTTTTTTAGCCCATTTAAAAACATATTACCTAAGCAAAATTTTCGCTAGAATTTGGTAAAGTTTTTTAATATAAAAGGTGTTCGTAAACTCATAGCCAAAACTGCACATATAGCGTGTTTGAACCATGAATTAACACAAAACCGCCATACACTTACATCCGGAAAAACTATGAAATAGCATTAAATTGTGTTTAAAGCTTCAGCGCACAACGCCGGTAGAGCAAAGCTGTTCAGGCATGCGTGTATAATAGGTTGTATAAGAGTTAGGCACGCAGAACTACACACCTTAACCTCTCGGAGCGTGGCAGAAGAACATACCACAGTTAATAGTAAACAACTCACTAGTCCATCTAGAAATGAGAATACGTTCCGAGTGTCATCATTAACGGTCCTACACCACAGAAAGTGCCTGCCATTATTATATGTGCAGTGCAGTGCGCGTAGCTCCTATGCAACTGGTTGTACACGCTTGCTTGAACAACTTAGTTCTCCCGACGTTGTGCGCTGAAACTTTGAATACAATTTAATGGTATTTGCATATTGCTCGCATATTTAAGTGTAAAGGGGTGACCTGGTGGTCTAGGGTTCAATCCTCGGTCCCGGCACAGATTTATCTGATCACCAAACCCTTCCTTCACCTCTGATAAGACGTGTATTAATCACAACCTGTGAATGTGGGGAATGCCAGGCCTCCACCGTGGTTCGGATTCCACGTTAAACTGTAGGTCCTTCATTTCATCTCACATTCACCCCACCATTACATATTAGCGTAAGTGCGTATAACCCGAACGGATAGTAAGACGCGGTGCTAATAATAATAATAATAATAATAATAATAATAATAAGTGTAAAGGAATTTTCTATTACGTTTGGCTTAAACAAGCTATATGTGCAGTTTTGGCTTTGGGTTTCCTAAAACCCTGTATTTATAAGAATATGACTATCAGTACATTATACTATCATTTATCAACTAAATGTAGTATATCGGTGATCATGTGAACTAAATGCCCATCTCATACTATAGTATTGGTCTTTACGTGTAAGTTCAAGCTCATATTCCAGCTTTGCGTACATATATTTTTTTTCTCTAAATGGTTACAAATTTTCACTACAAACAAATACTAGTAGATCTACTATATATAAGTGCTACCTATCTTACTCCAAGCCCATTAGCAAAGAAAAAATTACGCGATTATTTAATACAATCGACTTAATCACTCAAAGTGCATTATTGTTGCTTACTTTTGTTAAAATAAATGGTTTCGATCAACTATGTATCAATAAACTACCGTTAGTGTATTGATTAAGAATTATTAAGAGACTGATAAATTAAATTTATTATATCTAACATGCAATACATTACTGGGCTAAAAGGTGGTATGTTTTTTATTACATTAATTGAAATAAGATATAATTTGGCTCTGTTTAGTTTATAAACTAAAAATATATCATAAAAAGTAAATCGGAATCCTACTAAAATTATTTTCTTGAAAATCAAAGCTATATAAAATTTTTGAAGACTGGTTAAAAGCTCGTACATTAATTTTAGTAGTGTGTCAGTCAAAAATATCTATGATCTTTCTTACAGGGGATACTTGTAGAACTATAAGCCGGCCACTTTTTGCTAACAAAACATTTTTCTCTAAATCTCTTAGTTTCTTTCTCTTTCGTTCTCTATCGCTATCTTCTTCTCTCTCACATTCTTTAGATTTTTATCTCTATACATACATACGAGTATTGCTCTCTCGTTAACTGTCTATAGCTCTCTCCATGAAAACGTGGGTACATTTAATCTATTCTACCTTATCCTTACTCCATTAATGCTATAACTGTGTGTAGCAAGGACTAGTGATAAAGATAATAAATAAGGAAATGAGTTTTATTTCTCTCTTTCAACCAAGTAGAAACCTCGTACGAGTTATAAAGCACGTGGGATGGGAAAAAAGGAAGAAGAGAGGGTTAATAATCCACCTTGAATGATGGGAGTGTTTGTAGGCGGTGGCAGTAGTAAGCCATCTTGTTTTTGTAACATTTACAAGAAAGCAGATCCGAAAAAACAAAATATATATATATCTAACTTACATGTTAGAGACTCTCACACTAGCTAACTGCAGCTTTGAGTCATATTGCCAACATTATTAATTGGGGTTTTTAAGGAGTGATAAGAGTAATCTTATCTAAGGGTGCTACATGTGAGAGCAATCAAGTGTTACATACGTTTATAAATCCTGGATTATTTATTAATTATTATTATTACTAGCACCGCGTCTTACTACCCGTTCGCGTTATACGCGCTTACGCTAAAGTGTAATGGTAGGGTGATTGTGAAATGAAATGGAGGACCTACAGTTTAACGTGGAATACGAACCACGGTGGAGGCCTGGCATTCCCCACATTCAAAAGATGTCTTGTCAGAGGTGAAGGAAGGGTTTGGTAATCAGATAAATCTATGCCGGGACCGAGGATTGAACCCCGACCACCAACATAGAAGTCTGACACCTTACCCCTAGACCGCCAGGTCACCTATTTTTTATTAATTGATTTGATATCCTTCAATATTGTTTTCACCAAAAAATAGTGCAAAGTTCTGACAAGTTAAAAAGTTACATTTTATGTTTAAATTATTTAATATAAAAGGTATAATAAATTACATAAAACCCTATAAAACAATAACATATGGTGCATATAACCCGAGCGAATAATAATAATAATAACATTATCTTACAAATTTCTATTCTAACCTTATCAAAACATGACTTTAATGCTTTAATCTCATAAGTAGCCTAATAATTTTCACGTAAAGCGTTGCATTTAAAAAAATATTTAAACTCAAAATTGTAATTTTCACCTACATTTTGTTCAAGACAATATTAAAAAATATCAAACTTCTTAAGTAATGTGAATTTCCAAACGTCCACAACGCGTCCCAGTATTCTACCATGTGACATCCATAAGACCCGCTTCGGTGGCGGCGTGGTCTAGCGCGCTATTCTCGTGTTAAATTAGACTGCTGAATATGGGGAGATTGAAGTTCGAACCCGGTCAGACACACTGAGTGTGGTTTCCCTAAATGGTTTTCCACTATCACTCTACGCCAATAAGGGTGCGTTTCCTCTAAATAAGCCTTCATCTCCAAATTATTAGTGTAATTAGAACATAAGTGTATAGCCTAAACGGGTGGTTAAGTGCAGTGATAAAAAATCTCACAAGATTAATATATTTATATAGCTGTGCCAAAACATATAAAATCTTGATCTAATAGAATGATTCAGTTTATTTGTATGGGCTATATAATAGTAAGTAACTAATGGTGGGGTGTGTCAGTGGTGTATGGGACTCAAAAGGGATTTTATTACTTTAAGTTTGGTGGAAATAATTGTAAATAAATAGGCCTAGCTTATGTCATGGTTAAGGACAATATAGATAACTGAATAACTATGTCTATCATAGAGCGTTGTAAATTATAGCTAAGCTATAGCATTACCTCAACTATTTCATTCGGTTTTGAAATAGCCCAGATTTTTTTTATTATTCTTTATGCAGTCAAGCTGACTGACTGATGACGTTCCCAACACAAAACATAGGCTAAAACAGTCATTATAAGGTGTGATTAATAAATTAGTAATTATTATTTAGGACTATTAATTATTTCTTATAACATTTATTATGGTGTTAGAGGACTTGGAAAAGGAAGTCTGAAAATAATCTTGTGGGGGGAGGGGGGGGGGACGAGAGGGGGCGCAAGCTTAATCTGCTAAGCCACAGGTGTCAGTAATTAGTTTATATCAGTAATTAGTTTATATCAGTTTCTTGATTAACAAATGAATACAAATGTTTATGGATAGTTATATATTAAAAATAAGTTGTTAAATTTAAGCAACCCTCCCTCCCCAGTGTTTCCGGAGATACGTGTGGGGGCGGTGAGATGGATAGCTTTGGGGTGTTCGAAGTCTAACGGCCATGGGTTCTCCTGACCCGA
>CABEEJ010001150.1:69671-93642 GCA_901482245.1 Timema douglasi | reverse complement strand
TACCCCTCATCTGGTGTCGCACGACCCGGGGGCGGAAGTCGCCCCCCACACAAAATCTTTGCGGGCGCCGGGGGGGGGGGGGGGGGAGGTTGTCCCTTTAGACTAGGCGCTATAAGTAATTCTAATTAGCTTATATGTTAAACGAAAGTTTGAGTTACATCAACGAGAAATTTCACCTCACTCGGTGCAGTGGTTTTACAGCTACAGAGATTCGTCCGAGGGTTGTCGGGGGAAGCTGGGAGTTGGTTTTGGGTGGGTTCGAAGTCTACCAGCTTTGGGTATCCCCCAACCAAAGGGCAACTTCCTAGCGCAGGTAGTTCAGGATACACTTCTGGGGATAAGAAGGGGAGGAGGGGGATGGTTGTTTCAGGTTAAGTCTTATAAGTAATTTTAATTAGCCTATATGTTTACCAAAATTCTGAGTTTTATCCCATGAGAAATTTCAAATCAATCGGGTAAGTAGTTTTTAAGTGAAAGGGTAATGTAGATATGTAGCGCATAGCACAGTGACAGAGTGCTTTCTTAATTGTATAGTAGTAAATATTAGAATATTTGTCATAATCAGGGGCAGTTTATGACATGCATTTCTTTTTAACTAAAACAAACAGACAATACACGTAAACACATTATGTTCATGAACCTCTGATTGGGGGAATATTTTTATAGGTGATTTTTTGTTTGTTTAGTGTGCGTTTTATTATATTTTATGCTATGTTAAACAAGTATATTTTTAAAGAACATTTCTGCTTATCCATGACCACTTAAACATTTTTTTTTAACTAAACAGTTGTCGGAATGAGAAGATATTTACATACTTTAAATTAATATGTACAATGTTTACTTGCGGGGTTAGAAAATCAATATTACGGGCGAAGCAATGCAGCTTAGCTGGGAATGAATGCATTGGGATGGTAAGCTATTGCTTCTGGATCATATTTATGAAAAACTGTTCAGATTTATCTTCATATACACATACTCAGTTGCTAAAGGCAGAGGTGTAGTGGATTGGAGACGGCATTCCAGCACAGCTTTTCGCGGGAAAATATTTAATTAAATCAAGTATTAAAAAAACAGCTATATAGTCCATCTTGACAATAACTCATATTCCAAAAGACTTGAATCCTTTGTTAAACTGCACCAAGCTTATACCCTGCAGTTCATCTGTATGTGAGCGTAGATTCAGTCACATGAATATTATAACATCAAGAAGACAAGACTTACAATATCACATGTCTCAGCCCTGATGTCCATTAAGCTTCACGGCTCCAATGTAAGAGGGTGGTATTCTTTAGTGAAGACACGGTTAATCAAACACCGCACCGCAGACGATACAAGGGTACGACAAGCTAAACATAGCCTATAGGAAGAGGAAAAATACAATATGTTCGTCAAGTCGTTTAATTGCTAGCTTATTAAAAATTAGTAGGCAGCACAAAACTGTTATCTTATCCATCGAATAAGTGATTTCATTTGTTTTGTTTTGTAAGAAAATTAATATTTTCATTTATATTTGATTAGATTTAATATTCCTTTAACCCATCAGTGATGCACTTGTGTTAAAAATATCCAAAATAACTTTTTTTTAGTAAAATTTTATACTATGCAATTTCAAGTTAACTAATTGATTTTATATCAATATTATGTTAAAGATTTTCTAAAATTCTATGAATCAATCAATTCTGATTAAATTTACGATGATTTGTGCGAATTCTTGGAATTTTAGGGGAAGGGCGCTAAGTATGTTTCTTCCTTAATAACCATTAAAAAGTGATCCAAATAGCTTCCAGAGGCATTTATATTTGTGAAATTTTCTCTCCTCCAGCTTCAAACCGCTCCCTTCAACATAGAGGTGGCTATATGACCTTCCATTCTTCCACTGCTAAATTTACGACTACACCACTGGTCTTTTATGACACATGTACATTGTAGTTCACAGTAATTTAAAGTGAATGTTTCGTTTAGTCGTGTTCTTTCTTCTTTCAGCAGAAGTAAATAAAATATTGTTCCAGGAGAAACATAGATTTTAGTTTTCTTCCCACGGTGTGAATATCTTTAATATGTCTTGGAATTTAACGACAGAATTTTTTTATTCTCTTCGTTTAAAAAGGTTTGCATCAAATGCTAATAAGTCAATAACTGATATTCAACAACTGTTGATATAGTCATGTGAAGAAAGTTAAACTATGTTTCTGCTGGAGTAATATTTTGGGCCAGTTTCATAGACAAATTTAGTACGCCTCAAGTCCGGCGCTATACTAAATACAAGACGACACCTACCTAAACTCGAATGGAATGGGCCGTTCTCGCATAGGAAACTGGCCCATTCCATTCTGGTTTAGGTAGGTGTCGTCTTGTATTTAGTGTAGCGCCGCACTTGAGGAGTACTAAATTGGACTATGAAACTGTCCCTTTATTTGTATTGGGCAAAAAATGTTTTTACTATAAAAACTGCAAACCCATTGGCCTTTTCTTGTGTTATTTACACTCCCGCCTTAAGGAAAGCCCAATCAGAACATCTTAATGGGAGCTGAGCCCCAATAACTCAAGTTTCCGACAAATCGGGCAAGGAGAGAATGATGTCATTTTCCTTGAGTCCACAGTTGCATATTCAAATTAATTATAAGTAAACAAGATCCCATAATCCGTATTGGTAATAGATTAACAAGGTATAAACTATATATGAGTTTACAACAGACTCATGTACACTATATTGAAAACGCTGAAATAGATTAAGGTATCTCATTAATACTAACTAGAGCTTAATTAACACATTTTGACAAGAAGCTCACACATCCAACTAATTAGCTTTTTGACTTCATCTGATTGATGTTCTAATTAAGTGTTAGCATTAATACAAAACAGTGTTTAGTTGGTCAATTTTATTTTAATTATTTATATGCCTTTGTACCGCCTATGTAATCTAGCGGTCAGAGTTTCTGGCTACAAATCCAGAAGTCTCTGGGTTGATCCCTGGCCCTTCCAGATTTTTATGTGAATCATTGAGTGTAACGGGATTCAACTCAACATCGTGACGACAAATGATGAACTACTTGAACGGAGAAAGTAGCGGCTCAAGTCTGGAATACCGATATTAACGGTTCATTGTGCATATCACACGACACACTCTTTCCAGAAAAGTTGGGACCTATCATCACCAACACACGGCGGCCGCTAGGCTGCTATGGCTAGATTGAAGGCTGATGCCATAGAGTTTTTATATGCCATTGCTTTAAGCAGCACAAGATTCACTTTCTAGCCTAAAGTGTCATTTCAGATAAATTGATAAATTTACAAATATATTTTGCAGCCAACATTGAGAGCATTTTACTATATTACTGTTGTTTCTATATATATTGATAATATTTATCAAAACTTACATCTGCAGATCACATTACTTGACGTATGTATACGAAAAAGTAGATCCATTCATAAGGGTTAACTAACTCATTTACTAGGAAATTTGTATTTAAATTTGCACGCTTATAAATAAATGTTAAAACCTAACACTAAGAAATATAGTTTTTTTATAAAATTTTGTATTGTATTGTGAATCGGGAGAGTGGGGATGTTTTTCCCCCCAGGGGAATGGCACTGACCTTATTCTTAATTACTCATCTCTTATTTTCCTAGTAAAACCAGTCGTTAAAAAGATTTGTTTAGAACTTATTAATAAAAATTGGTATAATCGTAGACAAAATAAAAATAATTTTTGTTGATGCCATTAACATTAATAAAACCAATGTTTTTTAATGTTGAAGAATTATACAAAGAAAGAATTGAAAAAAAAACACGTAGCATACGAGTTATTTTTATTTATTTCTTGGGTCTAACGTGATCTTTACAAACAAAGGGTTGTATCAACATACACACTAACTACCAAACACAAGAATAATCGTAAATAGCACTCCACCCTAGTGATAAGAATATTAATTTTTAAATACGTAAAATAAAGATATAAGAAATAATGAGATTCCAAATAAACACTTTAACTATAACTGTAATGAAATACCTAAAATTATTTGCGTATAAAACAAAAGACGATTGAATAGCTCTAATGTATCATAGTTAAACTAAAATCATATAGAAATATTATTATTACTATTATTATAATATAACCACGTCTTACTACCTTTTTAGATTTTACGCATATTATGATAATTACTCTAATTGGCTATAAACGAGGAAAGGAGCATTTTAAAGGTAGTATACCCGAATTTGCGTAGAAGGAGAGTGGGAAACAATTTAGGAAAAAACACCCTCAGTAGAACCTCAATCTCCAAATCTTAATCAAGCCAGTCTAACACTAGTGACCTAAAGTTATTTGCGTATAAAACACAAGACGATTGAATAGCTCTAATGTATGAGTTAAACTAACATGGGGAAAACTACCCCCTCCCCCTCCTAATGCTTACAATCAAGATTCTAAGCTCGACCTCTCTATCTCCATCAATCCAGTCAATTGTGAGCTTGATTTCTTAGATGACGAGAACATCAATGTTAGTAACACATATTGAGCAGCAAATTAGAATCGACACCAAAATGGAGAAAAAACATAGTACACACTTTCTCTAGAAACACTCAATTTAGAATGAAGATCTATGACGTCAACACGCAGTGAATTAACGCTCACTTCATCGCGAAGAGAAGTATAGGTGAGAGAATAGTGTTAGTGAACTCTTGAAGGAGGTTAGGTTAAGGGTGGAAGGGTAGAAGTTCTCAAAGAGCGAAAGGCCGTTCTAGGACAAATGACCCCCGTGTAGCAACATGATGAATTACTTTATTATGCTCGCACTGGAGCTCACAATGGAGTCCCCAAGATGGCCGCCAGGCGCATACTCGCGAGAGAGAGACAGAACTGGCGTGGCTGGAGACAGTTGAACAAAACACTTTGGTTTTGTCGCTATCCGGAAACAGAAAGGACACAACAGGGCGCTTCCAAAGATGAACAAGTTTAAGACTATTTAGTTAAGTTACTTTCAAAATAGGGTTTGTAGAGTATGTCATTGTAATCTATAAACTTTCTCATAGTTTATTTTAATACATATTAAGTATTTTATAATCTATTATAAGCAAGTTGAATACTCTACCGGTATAGAAACATAGATCTGCATAAACTACAGTACTAGCTTATTTCCTTAAAATTAGAAAATTAAACAGAAAAATACAATTTGAAAAACCAGTCCTCCCCCAGTGAACCCAACTGAGATTAGAACCTTGTTCTATATATCACCGTCAATCTAGCATATTGCGATCCTGACATCACAAGCCGTGTGAGCACGATTGCATGTATCGTTGCGTGTGAAAACCACTATAAACCACTATAAACCACTTGTTGTTAAACAATAACACACATAAAATTATCCACACAAGCGGATTCATTTTTTAAACGGTTTCCAAACTCCACAAATCGTCTAAACAACGAGAAACGCAACACTGGCCTCGGTGATCGCATGGCCTTGCAATAGACTGGACTGCCGATTACGGAAGATCGGGGTTCGATGCTCAGTCGGGTGTACTGATGGTGGTTTCTCCTAGAAAAAAAAATCCCAATCTCCCTCCACGAATAAGGGGGTGCACCACCTCTAAATTCAAATTTATTCATCCCTAACAAATTATCTTTACCAGTTAATATGTGTATAACATGACCGGGTAACAAAAATACGTGTTTACAATAAATGTGTATATATGTATAGGTGACCTAGCGGTCTAGGGGTAAGGTGTCGGACTTCTGTGCTGGGGGTCCGGGGTTCATTCCTCGGTCCCGGCACAGATTTATCTGATTACCAAACCCTTCCTTCACCTCTGACAAGACATCTTGTGAATGTGAGGAAAGCCAGGCCTCCGCCGTGGTTCGGATTCCACGTTAAACTGTAGATCCTCCATTTCATCTCACAATCACCCTACCATTACACAATAGCGTAAGTGCGTATAACCCGAACGGGTAGTAAGACATGGTAATAATAATATGTATATATGTTTTTTAACACACCGTCTCACTACTTGTTTGGGTTATCCACATATTATGAACTGACAATGATAATATGTTAGAGATTAAAAAGGGTTAGATTTAATGGAGGTGTACTAATTAATATTGGTATACCACCTAAGAAAGGGCTGAGTGAAAAAGGGTTGAGTGGAAAAGGGTTGTGTCACTATATTTTTGCGAGTCTCCCCTAAATATCCCAATAGCAGATTGAACTAGTAGTCACCATGTGAAAGTAAATTTAATTTTCTAGCTTCTTCCCTTTTATATTGTTAAAGTATTTTCTGAAATCTTTATATATTTCACATTAATCTTATCCGGTATTTTCGTTGTGTTGCATATATATTAAGTTCATAAAAAAAAAACATTTTCCTTATAAAATAATTTTGAATTTTTTTTATACAGTTCTATCTTCGTATGATGAGTCTTTTTATAAAATACAATTTTTTTATTTTGAATTGATAATTTTTCATCATTTTATTAGTGTTATTTTATTTATATACACACACACATATATATATTTATATATTGATAATATATATAAATTCAAGGGTTACAAATCCCAGTGACGTATGAATACGTTAAAGTATACATTGTAGCTCTTCTAGCTGTTAGATAAAGCTATTCCAATGAAGATGGGACTGTAATCACGTGTTTTAACCTACAGTGAACTGTTAATATTTTAAGTAAGGCAAAACAGTTTATTTATTTTCAAAGTTTGTAACACCAACTTTAACTAACTCGAAAGACAACAAAAGTAAATTACAAACTGGTTGTGATCAATTCTACTAAATATCAAGTCTCATTATCCAGTAAAAGGGATTTAGGGGGTTTGAGTCTTAGCTGGATGCACATAAGGTAGTCTTTCCTAAATGCTTTCGTACTGTCACTCGACGCGATTATTGTTAAATTCCCTTAAAATTTTACCTTCCATATTTTTAATTAATTACTGCGGTTAACTACGTATAGACAGAATGGGCAGCATAACGGAGAGAGAGAAGCGGTACTTTTTGTTTTAGTGGCGATCATTAGTACAAACTTGTCTAGTAGACGCGCCATGGCTTTACACAGCTGGCTGCCACGTAGTCCCAAAAAGAGGGGGGTGTGGAAGAAAGGGGGGTACAATAGTACATTAATTTAAGATAATAATGTGCATTTTCTCGAAAATAAAATGGAAAAATAAATAAATGATATTAATGTATCATAAATATTAACATTATATGATCTATGAAAGACTGCAATATCTGTTCCACGCAAGGTTTAAGAGCGTCTGTGCCAATAAAGCGTTCAAGGTGTTATTATTATTATTTAGCACCACGTCTTACTACCCGTTCGGGTTATACGCTTTAAGTACTAATTTCGCTAATGGATTAGGAATTGGGAATGTTGAATTAGAGGAAGTTCACCCGACCGAGATTCTAACCTCGAGCTCCCCGTCCTCACCAATCGAGCTAAGCACGACCCGCGCGTTAGCCAACTACGCCACCGAGGCGGGTTCAAGGTGTTGCGTGTCGGTTGTAGGTTGCTTTTTTGGGGGGACTATGATCAATTCATACGTCATGAACTTTATCAGTTTAAGGAAGAGACTTTTTAGGAAATACACAAGGATCTTTTTTGGCCCAAACCAATAACCTTTTACTCACTATTTTATTAATGGGGTTTTATAGGTATTGATATTGTCCATTAAAATTGACAGCTTCAGTTAATAAGACCCGATGTATGAATACGCGAAATAAATGTTATTTTTTTTAGAGATTAGATAAAGTTATTGCTAAGAAGATTGAACTTTACATTAGATATCCACAAGACAACTTAATTTATACAAAATATGACTGTGCTTTAACCCACCCTTCCCTTTCTAACCACTCACTAAATTTGAATCCAGAATACGTGCTTGCCCACCGAACTACTTGTTTTAAATAAAATATGTTGATGCATCTCGGTATTGTTGATCAAAGCTACCCCATCTCTTGGAGGGATGGCTGGTAAAGGAGTGGAGTACTAGTGGAAGATTGGGGGGGGGGGAGGATGGAAGGTCTGACATAGCGGGTGACGTGTTGTAGCAAAGACAGGCAGTCAGGCATCTCATTGCTAGCCATCCATCCATCTACCGTGTGAGACACACACACACACACACACACCAGCAATATTCGCGTTGTATTACATTGAGTAGAAACACGATAAATCAAGTCTAACTGAATGGGCTGGTTTCCTCTAGCTCAGCGACGGCGAAACTTTTCCTACTCGTGGACTAGCTGAATTTTGCCACATTTACGTTTATTAATAACCATTTTAAAATAAAAACATGTTTAGTATTAACGAATTTATTGAATGGCAAATCAAATTGTTTATTTTAATAGTATCTACATTTTAAGGAAGGACATTTTTTTATAATGTCAAAGTGAGTGTGTTAGACAATATTAATTCTAATAACTTAAGAGTAAAAACTTTGAAAACAACCAACAGCTTGTGTGAAAAAAAGTCAAATTGATTTATATGCTAAAAATATATTCGTAGAGCCCTATATTTTCTCGATTGATTTGAAACATGTTACTATATTTTGTTAGCCAATTTTATTCCTAGATGTTGACTTCACAAAGTTCATTGTGACAAAATGACATTGAATAGTATGGCTGTCAAAATGATTACTTCAAAAAAGCATAACGTGTTAGGAAAAGTTTTACTTAATGTTTTTTTTCTTTCATGTTGTCGTGCCACACAAACCGTGTTTGATGGCCACAGATTTTCAAATCCTACCCTAGCCTAAGTTTGTCACGTTGTGAACAAACCAACAGGAACAACCTTTATTTGAAAAGGATTTTTTTTTTGTGGAAAAAAAACACGTTTCTCTGAAAGAAATGTGAAAACAAATTTATTCACATAAAAATTACTCTACTAAAAGCCACAATAATTTAAATTATATATTTTATAAGTGTAGCGATTCCCAAAATTCTAACCAATTGATTTTAATTGTATTTAATGTAACTAAACCAAACACATCAAATTTCAAAAACATTGAAAGATGACATCTTAGCTTCAAAATCTACAATTTTCTTCAATAACAGTTTCTAGAGTTCTTCTTAACATATTTTAATTTTATTCTTTACACAAACAAAATCATCTACCTCTAGGATTATTTTATAAAATTTTACAAATTTTCAATAATAACAAAGTTACAATCTATAATTTATACTTTAATTCAGATTGGCAATATTTGGAATATACCGAGACAAAAAGAGTGTCTGATATCAGAAGAAAAAAAAGTTGTGGAGGTCTATTTTAAGCTTAATATGTATACAAAACTCAGTGTGTCGCTGGGCTTTGCTACAAACTGTTTGATTTGGATAAACTGGAAAGTCAGTAAAGGCAGATTTCCACCTGGGTGGAGCTCGTTATTGTTTTTAAATCCATTAACATGACACAACTATATACCAGTATTACATCTATTTTCGTGGTCCGCGTCTTACTAGCCATTATGGCTACGCACACACGTATAATTCACTAAGAAACAAAATTTGCTGATCCATTCCCAAACAATATGTTAGGAATTGGGATCAAGCTGGTGAGTTAAGAGGTTTTTTTTCTTATCACCGTCTCCTGGTACCCGTTAGACATAAGCATACATTAATTATGATATGGGATAAATGTGGAATGGTAAACTTTAAAGGAATAATATACATAGCACCGCGTCTTACTACCCGTTCGAGCTATACACTTGGGTACTATTTACACTAATAAGATAGGAATTGGGAAGGTTGAATATAGAAGAAATGAACCTGGATTTGCTTGGAAGGATATTGAAAAACCATCTAGCAAAAACCACCCCCAGTTTATCTTTGCAAGATTCAAACTACGATCTCCCCATCTTCTGTTGTAAAGCACAACACGAATCTAGCGCATTAGCTAACTACGCCACTGAGGCGGGTAACTTTAAAGGAGATGTGTACAAATTTGTATGAGGTTAAAGTAAGAAACTTTTGATAAGTAAACATTTAGCTAGAAAGTCAAGTGACGGCTCATTCCATATAACTTTTAATGTTGAATAAAAAGTTTTAAGTAAACATTATCAAGATTACTTGCATACATTGCTGCAATAAATTATTAAGTTGGATAGGGGTGAGTAAGTAAGGTAGAATTATGAGGAAATATACCTGCTCCTACGAGTAGAAAAAGAGAGTGGAAAGTAATAAAGGAAAAAAAAAGATCCAGCTTCAATACACACGTAAAGTATTCAAGCCTTGAAATATCAGCCTCCTAAAAATCAGATAGGATGGTGTAGACTGATGGGTTAGCCCACTGATGCGAATCTTGAGAGTAAAAATATCTGCCCTTCTGGAACTCGAAACCTACCCTATTCAAGCAAACACTATTTCGACAATGCCAAAGGGAGGGAGGCAGGGAACGTGAGTGATGGTAAATATTTTTTATAGAAATGACACAAAAACATTTGTTTCTTTAAATAAATAAAATATTGCTTAGTCATATAGTTTGTTTAATTTTCTGCAATAGCCAGTTTTTTAATCTTCGTTATGAACATCTCGGAATTTGAACAAAACTTTTTCTTTTCATTTAAAAACTATTATCGAATGTAATTATATGCACATGACAAATATAATATTACATTATATACGAGTGTTATAAGAACTGTTTAGATTACTGGACGTATAAAATTAGACAAGACTTTTATCTACTGAAGCAATTATTATATTTATTTGGACATTACACATAAAACCGTTTTTCAAAGTGTTTTAAATAGCATGTAATACGTGACCCTCATCATTGGGTGCACGCCGACAAAGACATACTTTTCACCCAGCCTATTTTGCCAGTAACGCCCAAGGTCAGGGTTAGGATTTAATTTGGGTGAACCGTGGGTGGGTTTTATCCTGAATGATAGCCAGCCTTGTGAAATATTGATCAGGTTGTTGACTTAAGAGGTCTAGGGGGTTCACCTCTTGGTTGGTACCGGGGGATCTTTCTCCGTAGGGAAATAATTCCCGTGGTCACCAGGATTTGGTTAATTAAGCCTAAATTAGGTTAAGCTCTTCATTGGATTCACTCAGTCATTATTATCATTCCCTCATCTCATCGGGGCATATAAAGAGCCTCCCCGAAAAGGATTAAACATACGGGCGTTCCCTGGGCAAAGGTACATTAGTACTGGCTAATATGTCCATAAACTGAAATAAAATTTGATTTAGCCCAGACACGCCATAATTATTACAATCATCCTGAATGATATCAAGTGTTGCCAACGACCATACAAGTGTTGTAGCTAGATTATTACCAGAAATTCGCTAGATTGTCCCTAAATGAAAAATTAAAAAGCCGTCAGATGTGTCGCCAAACCAACGGAACGATGGCATTGTGATTTGGGAATGATAGATATTTTAGAGCGCTTCTCTGGACCGAAGAAATGCGTTCTTGCAGAATGGTAGTTCAAAAACAAAAATTTAACAGCATTAAAATTTAAAATAATTAACATGAACTTGACAAAAAAAAATTAAAGAAAGTCGCCAGTCACCATATTCGACGTTAGACGCTAAAAATGAAAATTAGTCGTTTCAGACCCGTAAAAGTCGCTAAATTGACAACACTGACTATATATTACCGAGTGAGTGCGGGTACATTTATTTTTAATTAGACCTTTCTCATCTCACCCCATTATGCGAGTAGTTCGGACAGGTATTCAAAAGCATGGTGCACCAAAAAATAAAAACTGTTATAGGGTTAGTAACATTGTTATTAGTGATCTAATAATTAGGTAACGACTATATGTCTACTCGCTACGTTATCCTGTGACGCTAGTAGCGGGTTGGCGAGGGGTGGGTAGGGGCTGCATGTCCTGCAGGAGACAAGGTAGCAAACACGCTCGTGAATCATTAAACCCCGTTAACACGATAAAACGGGCAAACATATAGATGATCACTGGAAGGAGGGATGTCAACCGATAGTGTTGATCAAATTAACATCAAAAGCCTATAGGGCACAAATAAACAGAGCAGCGCTGCTGTAAACTGGGACGGAAAGTTTCATAAAAAAAAAATTAACAATCGGCTCGTGCTGAGCTTTGCGATGTGGTGTACTCGTATATGCCACAATTAGTTCATGAATATAATTAGGCGAATTCGTCTGGTCTATATTAACTAATAATTTAAATGTATCTTGTTAAATACCCCATATCTATGCTCATGTGGTCTAGACGTCATGATAGTCTAGTCTGGCTCGCTGGCGATGAGGTCAGGGTCCTAGTCCTGATGGGGTGTGTTGAGGGTGACCTTTTCTAAATGATCTACAACTCTTGTTTGACGCGAATATGGGTATACTACCCCTGCGCTCTATGGAGGGTGATTTTAGGAGGGTCTATACATATATACAATTATATATAACCCGCCTCGTTGGCGCAGTTGGCTAACGCGCTTGTCGTGTTGAGCTCGACTGCTGAGGACGGGGAGATCGAGGTTCGAATCTCGGTCGGGTGAACTGAAGGTGGTTTTTTCCTAAATGCTTTTCCACTCCCCCTCCACGCAAATGCGGGTTCACTTCCTCTAATTCAACCTTCCCAATTCCTAACCCATTAGAGTAATTAGTACGTAAAGCGTATAACCCGAACGGGTAGTAAGACGCGATGCTAAATATATAATTATATATTTTATATAACATGTATATCTATATGTATATTTGTAGGTGACCTGGCGGTCTAGGGGTAAGGTGTTAGGCTTCTGTGCTGGCGGCCGGGGTTCAATCCTCTGTCCCGGCAAAGATCTATCTGATTACCAAACCCTTCCTTCACCTCTGACAAGACATCTTGTGAATGTGAGGAATGCCAGGCCTCCACCGTGGTTCGGATTCCACGTTAAACTGTAGGTCCTCCATTTCATCTCACAATCACCCTACCATTACACATTAGCGTAAGTGCGTATAACCTGAACGGTTAGTAAGACGCGGTGCTAATAATAATAATATATGTATATTTAAATAATTACTTTTGTTGGCTAAAAGTATTGAATAATTTCTAGCAGGCATGCCCTACCCGTTAAAAAAATTATCTGTGTACGCCCTTGTGACCTTACTCCAGTAATTAAATTAAAGCAGATAGTCCATATGGGTGGTAAAACGTGGTGCAAGATGTAAACCATATTATCCACGTGTTTTTTAATTCATGGATTGGGGAACATTTGGTCGACGAGAGCAAATTAAGATCCCAAATATAATAATAATTATTATATTTATTCTTTAGCACCGCGTCTTACTACCCGTTCGGGTTATACGCTTTAAGTACTAATTACGCTAATGGGTTAGGAATTGGTAAGGTTAAATTAAAGGAAGTGAACCCGCATTTACGTGGAGGGAGAGTGGAAAACCATTTAGGAAAAAACCACCCCCAGTTCACCCGACCGAGATTCGAATCGAGATTCGAACCTCGATCTCCCCGTCCTCAGCAGTAGAGCTCAACACGACTAGCGCGTTAGCCAACTACGCCACCGAGGCGGGTCCAAATATAATTCAATCCTAATAGCTTCACTAATGATAACTATTTGCTATATTAAGTTATTTATTTCCTCTAACTGTAATAAATCTTACTACCCGTCTAGGCTATGCGCATATTCACACTAATAGGGTGGGGGAAACCCTCACTCTATAAAGACGGGAATCGAACCCATTCCTATTCTTCACAGGAAGACCAGTCCATGTGGCCACTGGTGTGGGTCCTTCACCCAGAGACGGGTAAACAAAACTTTTTTAAGACCTTATTCGGTGGTCACATGGTATAACACGTCACTCTTTCATTAGACTGAATTGCCGGTGACTGGGAGATCGGGATTCGAATTAAGGTTGGGTGTATCGAGGGTGTGTTTTTTAAAGATTTGATTTGTTTTACCCCCCGACTCAACACAAATGTGGGTGTATTACCATCAAAATGTTACCTTCCAAATCCCTACCCCAATTGTGGATAGTCCAGATGGGTTAACGACAGAGCCAAACAGAGATTTCAAGAACCTCCATTAGTCTGTAGAACCACTTTTGAATTTTGAACTTTTTTTATGCCAAAGTTTGGTATTAGTTTTGTATCATTTTGTACAATAAAGAAAAAGTTTTGTACCCGTACCTGTATTGAGTAATTAGCATATCAAAAGTTGTGATTCCAGGTAAATGCTGTCACACCTCCTTTGAAACATGAACTTTTAAAAAAAAAAAATGTTGTGCTATTTTTTCTACCATTTTATAACACAAAGAATAAGTTTTATTCCCGTTATAGTTTTTAATAATTAATATATCAAAGTAGTTACTCCACATTAATATTTTTTAATTCCTTATCTTGATGGCCAGTACCCAGATTTTGATATAATTTAATATTATTTATGTACCTATAGATATTCTAATGCGATTTTTTAATGTTATTCTGACCAGAAATTTTAAGAAACAAGGACAAAATATTTCATGTATGAGACTAATTAGTTAATATCACCTAAAGAAAGCAATTTCCACGCACTACTACGTGTTTTAACATATTTTTCCAACACATTCATCATTTCTTTGATTATAATTGTTTTGTGGCACACCTGACTTAATTAAGACTCGTGTCAAAGAGTTCATTAAAAAATAAGTGATATATAAAATTATAAATATACATTTTATGTTATCTGGGAAAGCTATTTACACAACATATGTAAAATATAGTTATTCAATTGCACACCAAGCAAAATTTCATGTTAAACCTTTTAAATTTGTACTATTACATGAAAGACATTATTATTTAAATAGTTTAAAACTGTTGCTATCTTCAATCACAAAAAAATGCATTAATAGTGGACACAAAAGGGGTAAAAAAATATTAACCTAAAGCGATCACTTTGGTATATATATATATATATTAACCTAAAGTGATCACTTTGGTATGTATGCGTTTATATATATATATATATATATATTATAAAAAGGAGTCGTTGGAATACTAAAACACTACCTTGTAGTAGAAAATGGTAAACTATTAATCTAAACTTATTAATTAGAAAAGATTAAATTTCAAAAGTGGTACAGCTGCAATAACTTGCAGTGACTACTTTGAAATACTAATTACTAAAAATGGATAGAAACATAAAATTGTTCTTTATGTAACAAAACGATACAAAACTAGAACAAAACTTTGATAAAAAAAAATCAAAATTCAAAAGTTGTACTACAAGTTAATGGAGGTGTTTCAAAAGGCCCGAGTCAATGAAAACTTTACGGGGTGGGGTCCTTTTCACATAAAATATTACTTTAGTTTAAGTACTTTATCCAATATTTATTTTATTAACAAAATATTTAGACTATATATAGATGTTACACCCCTATAAAGAAACTGTTGACTTCATGAATCGGGAAAATTTCTGCCCATTCGGTGAACTGGCTTTATTCGTGACCATTTCATAAACTGGCCAAAAATTGTATTAACTTTTACCCATTTCATAAACTGGGACTTATTATAATTTTATTATAAGTTTAGCTAAAATTAATTTTACGATATATTAAACCATCCAAACCTAACCTAACATTCCATTCTAAACCGTCTAAAAATTAACTTAACTTAAGGACAGATACCTTAAATTATTAAGTGTTAATTACTTTTATATACATTCTAATCACTTTTAAAGTGATAGGATTTATAAAATATATATTTAATGCAAGTTGTTGCTGTTGTAAAAAAACTGATTAATGTAAAAAATAAATGTTTGGTGACCGAAGAGGGCCAGCTTCATTTTTTTCCCCCCTTCGTGTGTCCCTGGTAAGACAGGATGCAAAAAAAAAAAAGTTAAGTGGGTGATGCCAAATAACCGTTAGTCCAATTTTCATATGAAGGGTCTTATATACCAGCCAGAATAGTTACTTTATCTACCTTCCACGTAGTTCATACGTCAAGTCATGTGATCTCCAGCCGTCAATTTTGATATATATTATCACTAACTAAAAAACACTATTAAAATAATAAAGTTTTATCAATAACTCTAGAAAAAGATATATTTTTATTTTATATTAAGGCTCTTCCTGTGAAAATAGGACTGTATACCTATCTATCAAGCCAACCCAGTAGTGAGGTTGAGGTTAGGTCTAGCCGTATTCTAAACTTAGATATGAATGAAGTGAGGGCGTCTATACTCGTATTCTAATTTTACCAGACGGATTGAAACAGAGCCAACGTGTCATATTTAAGTGAGTCACCGTAGTCTCTTAAGAAGCTGCTGAGGTGGGCGTCGCGTCACCTCAACCCACCCAGTATACCTCGTGTCTACCTATGTCTACTACCAGCCGGTACACCTAGCGTCTACCTATGTCTACTACCAGCCGGTACACCTAGCGTCTACCTATGTCTACTACCAGCCGGTACATATCAGTGTCTACCTATGTCTACTACCAGCCGGTACACCTAGCGTCTACCTATGTCTACTACCAGCCGGTACACCTTGTGTCTACCTATGTCTACTACCAGCCGGTACACCTCGTGTCTACCTATGTCTACTACCAGCCGGTACACCTCGTGTCTATGTCTACTACCAGCCGGTACACCTCGTGTATATGTCTACTACCAGCCGGTACACCTCGTGTCTATGTCTACTACCAGCCGGTACACCTCGTGTCTATGTCTACTACCAGCCGGTACACCTCGTGTCTACCTATGTCTACTACACTAAGTAAAGAATTATGGTATGAATTAAAAAGTAGCACAGATGTTTGAGATTATTATTTTCAAAGTATATGAATTGACTTGGTGATGTGTATTTTCAAAATGCAAGCTTCTTTGTAATTTTTATACAGATATCGTCACAAATTGTGAATTAAATTAACATATAAAAAATATTTTTTTACTGTATATAATAAATGACCGGGAGGGACATGGCATCCAGATTTAGTCGCCGTATGTGTAGAGTGCAAACTTTTAGCCGCTCTGATTGCACAGAATATTGCCCAGGGTACAACATAGGAAGTTGTCAACACGTCGTTCCCGCAATGAGATATTCTGATAGTGATAATCTGTGGAGTCAGTGTAAGTCTTAACCTAACTTGAGCCTGACTAACAAGACCCTAGTGAACGTTGGGATCATTCCCCCTAAGGTAGGATGGAAGCGGACGTGAGATAAAACCAGTGTTTTTGCAGTTTTTATGGCAAAAAATGTTTTTGGCTAAAATAAATAAAATATTACTTCAGTACAAATATTGAGATAAATTTTCTTCAAATCTTGATATCAACAGTTCCTGAATATCAATCATGAACATAATGGTATTAGATGAAACATTTTAAACGAAGATAAAAAGTAGTCAAATTCCAGGACAGATATTCGACGAATTTGAGGTCCCCATGTGAAGAAAATTAAATTATATATTTGTACTGGAGCATTATTTTATTTATTTTGGCCAAAAAATGTTTTGCCATAAAAACTGCAAAACACTATTTTTCTTTTGTAATGTAAAAATAGCCACGGTACTAGCCGGGAATCAATCCCGGGATCCTTAGGCTCGTAGCCAGGTGTAATGACCCCTATTCCACGATATATCATCCGTAGGCTAGGCGTAGTTAAAATAACCTACTGTTAGTGTGGTTACATTTGCGTCGTAAATTTTAACACTTCAAATATATTCATTTTAAAGTGTAGATCTTCTTTGTAAATCCCCTTGACAACGAGAGCTTTGGAAAGATCAACACACCAATCAATCTAAATATTCTTGGTAACGGATGTTTTGGGGTGTAAACGAAAGTGAAGAACAATGATATAATTTTACATGAACATTTAGTATGTACTTTGGTCATAATTGTCGATTAAAGGTTTGAATCACAGATTATGTCCCCAGTCATTTTATGCTGTTGCTTGTGAAGTAGGTATATTTTGTTTTGTTAGTTTATAACAAGCCAACAGCACAATTGTATTTAGTGTGATTAGGGCACGTACTATAGTGTGTGGTGGCGGCCATATGGACGGTCATATTTAATCTAATTTATCTAATGGATGTGCATTGTGATCAGGCGGGCAACATTGCGGCCTGTACCACGTTCTACCTCGCGGTGGCGGTCAGTTGTTCATGACAAGTATGACCACTGCCAGCGTCCAGTTGTGTTCAGTTTTTACAATTCACAATGAGTAAGACATTGAAATTGTTAAGCTACATACACCTAGGAATACTTAATCGATGAAAATTCTAATGGGGCTAAAAAAAAATTGGGATATTTGCCAAAAGACCAAGTAAAAAAGAATCTAGTATCACAGAAGATCTAGGAAGTTTAAATTTTGCAGGAAGCTTGTCCCTAACCCAAAAGAATACAGCAATACTTGGTGACCAAAACTTCCTAGTAGAGTCCTCAAACTGGAAGTTGGGGGCTTCCAAAAAACCCAAGTCAAAAAAATCTCGACGGCCAGATGACCAAGGAAACCTACATTTTCCAGTATGGTATCCACTATTTAAAAATCTCTATTCATAATTTGATAATTTTATGTGTATTTCCACACCCAAAAGAAGCCTCTAATGTCTATATTATCTAGAAATTTGAAACTTTTGCACAATATAGCACACGGGATAGAACCTAACGAAGCCAGAAATTTATAGTTTCATTTTGTGTTTGACTTTTACGAATTAATTTTCATGAATTAAAATAACGCAATCGGGTGTTTGCATTTTTATATAATACTAAAAATATAATATGTATAATAATTATTCAAGTTTAGTTCGCCTTTTGCCGACAGGACGATACACTAATAAATTTTGATACATTTCTATGAACATATCTTAGTTCTTAGATCAAATTGAGTGGTTAGAATAGTATATTTTATAAAATAAACTGTGTTTCCAGCGACCATATAAGTGTTGTAGCTAGATTAGTAAATGAAAGTTGCTAAATTATCGATAAACGGAAAATTAAAAGTCATCAGATTTGTCACCAAACCAAAAATTAATACACTAATCTTAACTGAAGGTAAGGTACATAAGTGAAATGAGGTGATCCCCGTATATAGAACGATGCCATTGTGATTACTGAATGACAGATAGTTGAGAGCTCTTCTGTAGACCGATGCAATGTATTATGCGTTCTTGCAGAACGTTAGTTCAAAAATCAATATTATACAGCATTAAAATTTTAAATAAAACTCTACAACACTAAAATTTAAAATAATCAAATGCACTTGATGTAAAATTGAGGAAAGTCACCAGTCGCCAGATTAGTCAATAGGCGCTAAAAATTAGAAATAGTCGTTTCAGACCCGTAAAAGTTGCCAAGTCTAGCCTAAATTTGTGACACTGGAACAGGTCATGTGATGTCTTTGTAGGCTCTGAGCAGCGAACTGATCGCTTAGGTGCGTGCACCACTCCCGCCAGCCCTTTAGGGTGTGGAGACCTAAGAGATCCAATATTAATATTAGAAATAGAATAGTTTAAATTATTTATTTTTAAATTCATTGCACAATGGCAATGCACAAGCTAGCAAATATTGAAGCAAGGACTGAAAAAAAAAGTTTTTCTTACTATAGCTAGTCGTTTCTATGTTAAGTCATCGACGTATAAAACATCTACGTCTTCTTATACCTGCCTGAAGGTGTGTTTTTGGTAGTTTGGATGGTACTGTGGAAAAAAAGCTTTATAAACAAGACAAATGAGTGAAGCCGCGGGAAAACTAATTAAAATGATATGAGATGATTTAATGTAAGTTATTATTATTATTATTATTATTATTATTATTATCACCACGTCTTACTATCCGTTCGGGTTATAGGCACTTACGCTAATGTGCAATGGTAGGGTGATTGTGATATTTTAATAAAAAAATAACTACTTTTTATTTTTACAATGTGAGATATAAATGTGTATTAGCTATATATATATATATATAATTTTTTACTTTGCCTTTGTCTAGTATCAAGCGTCTTCTGACATCTTATGCTGTAACAACAATAGTTAACATCAAGATGTATAAAGATTGTGTTTTTGTTGGGCGCCACCCCTTGTATCTAGGGGAAAAATAATAATCAAAAAGAAAAAACATATACCCCGGCTAATTCATTCAGTGGCACTACGACTCTCAAACTCGAGACCACTGGGTAAACTTAAAACTAAAACATGAACAATTTATATTAAATTACTTTTTTGTTCCAACAATCCATTTTGACTACAATAAAAATAAATGCATAAAATAACAATTGTTGGCACATTTGTGGATTTATTGTTGTTTGCCTTTTTACCTCGTCCCAATCCTACCTATGGAATTCCGGTTAATTATAATTCTAATTTAACAAAGTATAGAACAGTATTGTTGAAACCAAAAAGAAGAGAAAAAAATATACAATCAATAAAATTAATAATTAGACATAAAAATGAAATGTTAATTAATTCTCTGCATTAGTCTGTATTTCTGAAAGTAAATGAATTCTGATTTTAATAGGAGAAAGAAAAAAATGATAATTTAAAGTTGAAGAGTTGGTTTGACCTCACCCATGAATAATAGTCCATATTGAAACACCATCTTCATAAATTTGTTTCACTTCAAATTGTTCCACACTTCAAATGAAAATAAATAGTATAGTTCTTGCACACACACTTAGCTTTCCATTTTTGCTACTTTTACTTTAATTCACAACAAAATAATTTGAATTGAGAGCTCCACAGATTTGGCTCCATGTCTGACCAACACCGAGGAAGAAGACTTTTCTCCTACCGAAAAACTTCCAATAATCAAATTTAAAAATGTTCTATTCATACTTCCAAGTACAAAGAGAAAACTAATATGTAAAATAAACAAAAGACAAAATGTTGGCTGTGGACTTGGGATAAAATCAAATGCAATGCTAGTTTATTATAAATATTGAAATATATCCAAATGAATGTGAATAATATTTTATAAAGAATTAAATGTCTATTTCCTTCTGCCGGGACCGAGGATTGAACCCCGGACCCCCAGCACAGAAGTATGACACCTTACCACTAGACCGCCAGGTCACCTTAAGTAAGTTATATTTTTAATATCAAAATGTTTAATATAAATAATTATATTTACATAGGTGTATATGCTGAGTTGACTCCAAAAGGCTTGCTTGTTTTCATTATGGTGCATGTTATCTGATAGGACCATAGTGGAGACCTTGAATACTAAGCAAGCTTTCACCGCAAACTAAATTTTATGAATGCATGACTTCTGTTTAAAATTAAATTTTAAGAATAATTCTATTCTAAGAACGAACAAGATCGGTGTGAATGAATCCTGAAGCATATATAATAAGGATACTTAACTATCATAAGCATTAAACGATAGACATGATAGGTAAAGTATGTAAAGTATTTTTCCATTAGCTCTATGTATTTTTATTATCAGTCACGTAAAATTGAATGCATTTTTTTTATTAACGTAAGAATATTTCAATTTATATTTTGTCTTTGTCTAGTTTAAGGGAGTAAATAATAAAGACGATACTTTGTGTGAGTTAGGTTTATTATACAAAACATATCTGTGTTCTAGTAGTCAGCCTGCGTAAACGTGAAAGTTTGTCCCCTTTATTTAATATCAATTTTATTTCAATATCTTTTTCTTTGAATTTTAAACAAAAACAAAATCATACTGTTTTTACAACGTCACTCTTGCTAGTAAAACTGATATTATCTTAAAATAAACATTTGTTCTTCAGATCTCAATTTGTTCCCTCAGACACAAACCTTAACATATAAAAATGTATGACAAACTAAAATATAACAATATCTTTAGAGTAGTTAAATGTTTTCTGCTTTAAATTACAAAGAGATTGTCAGTTTCAAATAAAAACTAACAGATTGGGACACCTTCTCTTTAATTTTTATACGCCCTGCCCCTTTATTTTACCCCCTTTTAAGCCTTTCACCCATCCTTCCTCAAAGCTTGTTTTCACAAATATGGGATTTGTAAACATATAAACCGCTTCACATTCTATCCTAGTACTGTGGCATTAAAAGCAAGATAAAACTTTATTTTTGAACGTGTGCGTAAATAAAATTTCGCATTTAATACATAGCCATCGCAACTTCTCATGTGCTATGTTCTCGTTTAAAATGTTTATCCCTTTCCAAAACAGGTTTGATAAAACACAGGAAAAAAGATGTTTTCATTTAACAATTCAAAAAAATTAAACAAAAAAACAAGCAAAACTTTGATAAAAAATAAATAAACAAAAACAAACAACAACTCTTTCATTCGATTGACAAGTTATTTTAAAGATAAGCGATGTGATAGCAAAGAATACAATTTCCTCTCGACCAACATTTGAAATACACGTAAAATATGGACCATAAAAAAAGTAGATTTCCAATTTAAAGTCACTTTTATAAAAATATCAATCCGTTTGTTTTGCTTTTCAAAAAAAGTACTAAACATGGCTCAGACTTGTTTAAATAGAGATGTTTATAGGATTCTGTTAGTAAAAAGTTAGTTTAAGGATTGATAACATTAAATTTCTTGGATCTAAAACGTTTTTATATGAATATTTTTTGTTTGTACTCCCAAACAAAATAATTTTTACAAAATAATCGCACAATCTTTCTCATTATATATTGTAGTATAAAATGAGATTTTTTAAAACAAGTATTTATAAAATACCCTTAAGTAGTTTTTCTTCATAAAAACAAACATCTTGTTAATCATCAGACCTAGCAAGTACTTGGAAACATTGTTTCCTCGATATTTTCGAAAGATTTCCTGATGCTCACAAACATACGGAAACAAAACCGTTTGCCAACAATTAAACATTGTTCCGCATCTAGCTTTCAATGATGAAACATTTTCCGTCAAGAGTCTAATCGAGTACAATATGTCGGTCAAAGAGGATGCAGTTATAGTGTGTACTTTGTACGCAACTATGGAGTTTTTAAAAATACAGGAAAGAAGAAAACACTGGTGGGGTCGTGCAGTGCTTCAAAATAGTTTATACTATTTAAATAATCATCCAACAAAACTGAGGCTCGAAGATGGAAGTGGTTTTTGAATCTTCACGGTCATATTTTTTTCAGCTTTTGAAATTATTTTACAAATGGTTGAACCCAGGATAGTTAACGACTGGGCTTGCCTACGTTGTTTGCTGTCGGAAATGTTGTAAAACACGCAAACAATGATTCTCGTAACCTCTTTGTAATGGGCAAGGCCGTAGCCAGAAGGGGAGGGGTGGTTCAAACCCCCCGAAAATTGTAGGAACGAAATATATATATGGCTCTATTTATGGTCCAACAATATCAAAATTAAAATACAAATACAAATTAGAGGGCTGTGTTACCGTAAAAAGCACTTCAGATAGCTTCTAGAAATATTTAGAATTTTTTCTAGCTTCCGGCAATTGGAGGATGTTTCCAACCCCCACTGAAATTATTGGCTGGCTACGGCCTTGGTAATGGATGACAAGTAAACAGGAAAACATTTTTTCAAACAGTTTCTGAAAACATAAAAAAAAAGACAGAAATAAGAGCAACATGTTTGCAAACTATTTTTCCGCGAGCATGTTTCCAAGGGCGTACTAGGCTTTGTAAACACTCATATTTAATTTTTAAAACAAACCTCAAATATTTTTAAACAATTTCGAGTTTACAAATATTGTTTAGGTGTGAACTACCCTAAAACCATTTTAATTTGTGAAGGTAAAATGGTTTTCTCTATTATCATGAAAAAATATTGTCAGATACCCATTTTGAGCTCATTTTCAAGGTCACTTTAAAAAAAAAGTCAAATTTTCTATAGTTGGTCGAAACTAAACTACCATTAATTTTAAAAAGATCTACTTTCTTATATTTTTGATCATGTAAAGTAGTCCCCTGATACCAATTTCAAACAAAATCGTTAGAGTTATATTCAAACAAATTCAGATTTTACAAAAATCAGTCACCAATAAAATACTGTTTTTTTTTTCGAAAAACAAGTTTATACTGTTATAATGTTATTTATGGCGTAGAAAACTGTTAAGATACTCATTTTGAACCAAATCGCCACAGAGATTTTAATATATATATATATAT
>CABEEJ010001150.1:45983-56274 GCA_901482245.1 Timema douglasi | reverse complement strand
ATAATATTATTCACTCGACATGACGCAAGAAGTTTATGCACGTTGCTTTCAGTGATTGCGTTCATACTCTATGCACATATTGAATAGTTCACAACGCATAGAATTTAATCAATTTTAACTATGAATACGTTATACACGGAATTAAGAATATACAACTATTGAGCTTGAGATGTTTCAACCAATGAGAATGAAATAAGAGGCTCTATATAGCCAGTTCACGACGTTGCCTACTTAAAGATTAGGTTTTTTTTTTTTTGCGAAGCGGGTTGCATCTTGACCTGACTCACCTAAGCAGTCTAAGCACTATCATGCCTCAACACCAATGTAAGAAAAATAGAAGTATATAAAAGAAGATGAGTGATTCACCCTGCAATACCGCTTTTTACATGTTGATAACACTTCCCCTTTTTCGTTGACTAGTTTACACACTCACTATTATATTATTATTATATTTATTAGCACCGCGTCTTACTACCCGTCTGGGCTATACGCACAATCATTTAGTCATTGAAGCAGGTGTATACAATTTAATAAATATATATTATTCTATTGAAATAGATAATTACTTGCATGGATATTTTAATATTAAATCCTGAGCACCTTTTTCGATGACTATGTATATACATATTTAATCTATTAGCTTACCACTGTACTTATTATTTGAAACTGATGCACAACTCACCTGAAAGAAAAATAATAAAAAATATCTTTAAAATTTATGATGGTATCTGTATCTTGGACTAGAGCTGAAGCCAGTTTACCGATCGGTTTAAAACTTAGTATCTAGGACTTTAACAAGGCTCCCACAAAGGTAATAAATATTTAACCCTAACATTAAGTGTGGTTTATATTGGGGCAAAAGAGATAAAATTGATGTTATCAAAATCCGCTATAGTGATATTTATTAAATGTCATAACTTGGCATTGTTTAACATTATAAACAAAATGCAATCCACAACTATTTGAGACATGAAATAGCTTATCATTGTAAAGATGTAGTATTGTTAAATATAAAACTTGTTTGAAACATATTTTTATAAAACCAATAGATTATGAACCCTAAGCATATATATATTATGGACTATGGAGTACTTTGAATTTTGAGATTGATATTGCCTTTTGGTGAAGAGAGATAATTCTCTTTTCTGTGTGTTTCTGTGACAATGTATATTATTTCGTTTATTCTGTTGAGTGGAGTGTTTCTGTGACAATGCATATAATTTGGTTTCACGAATCTTACGAGTTTTTATTAACTGTCACTATTTTATGAATAATGAGAATGTCTGTGCGGGGTATTGTCCCTTTTTTTTTTGTTAGTCACTTTTTATTTCAAGAGCTAGAAATAGTAGAGATGCTTGATACCTTCACCGAACCAGACGGGGGTTCAAATTCCAATCTCCAGTCAATATTGAACAAGAGAAATGGGAGTAAAACGCCTTGAACATCGTGAGCACCACTGTGGGTCCTTTAAATATTATCATGGCTTACTCTTTGTGTCATTAAATAATAATAATACTTAGCACCTTGTCTTACTAACTGTTCGGGTTATACGCTTTTAAGTACTAATTACTCTAATGGATTAGGAATTATTAAGGTTGAATTAGAGGAAGTGAACCCGCATTTGCGTGGAGGGAGAGTGGAAAACCATTTAGGAACCTCCCCCCAGTTCACCCGACCGAGATTCGAACCTCGATCTCCCCATCCTCAGCAGTCGAGCTCAACACGACAAGCGCGTAAGCCAACTACGCCACCGAGGCGGGTTGTATCATTAAAGGTTCAGCAAGGTGTTCGTAATTACTATAAGTTCTTACTCAAAAGTCCTAGGTATCGAACTTTTACCAGATGTAACATTTCCACCATTATTATACTAACCCTTATTATGGAAAGCGCTTCTTTCCTTTACCACCTAGAGGATGATAAGGCATAGGGCGCGGGACTCACCATTCACCTTAATTGCCTGTCATGATGGGGGAGATATTGAGTTACGTTTACAAACCAAATCCTGTTATTTTTTAAAATGTAACTTATAGCGTGTGTTTTATCATCGCTTAACTAAGTTATTTCAGATTTACTAACAGTAAAACTACCCTTCTCGTCTATTAAGCCGTTAATAACCCCAATATTGAACCAAACATAGAATATACAAAACAATAGTTTCACCGGTAGCTATTTATTTTTGTCAAACACCCATTTTCTCTTATCTTACATAAAGAGAAGAAAGAAGATGTTTTAAACAAATTACTTAAGACAAATATTTGGTTTATAAAGGGGTGAAGAAAATGTCAAGGGAATAATATATCAAAGATTAATATGGGTAGGAAATGAAGTGATAATGGGAGATTCTAGAACCGTGTTCAGGGTATCGAATGGTAAACCCAATGGAAGTAGACCATTGGGAAGAAATACACAGATGGAAGGATAACATTAGAATGGACCTGAAATAGAAAAGGTGTAGTGAGATGGAGTGGATAGAACTAGCTCAATATAGGGATGGGTATAATGAGGTGGAGTGGATAGAACTAGCTCAATATAGGGATGGGTATAGTGAGATTAACTGGATAGAACTAGCAAAATATAGGGATGGGTATAGTGAGATGAACTGGATAGAACTAGCAAAATATAGGGATGGGTATAGTGAGATTAACTGGATAGAACTAGGAAAATATAGGGGTGGGTATAGTGAGATGAACTGGATAGAACTAGCAAAATATAGGGATGGGTATAGTGAGATGAACTGGATAGAGCTAGCTCAATATAGGGATGGGTATAGTGAGATGAACTGGATAGAGCTAGCTCAATATAGGGATGGGTATAGTGAGATGAACTGGATAGAACTAGCTCAATATAGGGATGGGTATAGTGAGATGAACTGGATAGAACTAGCTCAATATAGGGATGGGTATAGTGAGATGAACTGGATAGAACTAGCTCAATATAGGGATGGGTATAGTGAGATGAACTGGATAGAACTAGCTCAATATAGGGATGGGTATAGTGAGATGAACTGGATAGAACTAGCTCAATATAGGGATGGGTATAGTGAGATGAACTGGATAGAACTAGCTCAATATAGGGATGGGTACAGTGAGATGAACTGGATAGAACTAGCAAAATATAGGGATGGGTATAGTTAGATGAACTGGATAGAACTAGCAAAATATAGGGATGGGTATAATGAGGAGGACTGGATAGAACTAGCTCAATATAGGGATGGGTATAATGAGGAGGACTGGATAGAACTAGCTCAATATAGGGATGGGTATAATGAGGAGGACTGGATAGAACTAGCTCAATATAGGGATGGGTATAATGAGGAGGACTGGATAGAACTAGCTCAATATAGGGATGGGTATAATGAGGAGGACTGGATAGAACTAGCTCAATATAGGGATGGGTATAATGAGGAGGACTGGATAGAACTAGCTCAATATAGGGATGGGTATNTATATATATATATATATATATAAGTGCAACGAGGGGGACTATTTAGAAATAACTCAAAATAGAGATAGGCTGTGTGTAATTAGGTAAACTGGATTGAAAAGGTTCAATAGAATGGGATTTTTTTTCCCCCGCTAAAAAAAAAGAGATGGTGTTGGGGGGGGTGGAGGGGAACTGTCATTAGTGGATCTATACATGCTATTGACATAAAATCCGCTTCAGTGGGCCTGTGGACAAAACTTCAATCTCATCTAGTCTCTTTTACAGCTGATGAAGAGACTGTAGTTTGAGCCCCGTCTGGATGTGCTGATTGTAGTTTTCTTAAATGTCCCTAACTATCACTATAAATCGATCTCTCTCTATCTAGCTCTCTCTCTCTCTCTATATATATATATATATATATATATATATACATTTCTATGCAAATGATAGTATCCTTTCTTTAAATTTTATCTTATTCATCCCAAAACCAATAACTTATATTAGATTTGTATAGGCTGAAATGGTACAATTCTATTTTTATAGTAAAGGCCTATTATAGAATACAAATAATTAATTTTTGAAAAATTGTAAACTTTTACTATCGTTATTCTTCAGGTATATATATTTTCAATTATTATTTAAGGCATTTAACGTGCACTTTTTAAACCTACCGATTATATAAACACAAGACCATTAAACCAACTTAAATCTAGGACGGCCACAACATATAGCCTTTCACCGTTAATTCATTACTGGGATAGATTATGCCTACTTCAAAATAATGATACATCTTTCTGGTCATGGAAAGAATTGAATCCAGGACCGTTATATCAGTAGGCAGACTCACTATCAAATGTGCTAAGGTGTATGACTATAGGTAATGGTGATATATGTCAAAAGTGACATATGCAGATTGTATGACTTGATGTATTAATACATGAAAATAGATCTGGTTAGTTTCTAAACATCAGATTAAGCCCTTCCTATGAATATATGCATGTAGATAGAAGTAAATCATAAAAAACAAATATAGATAATGTTGACATATTACCTTAAAATAAACCTCATAGTTCTGTGATCTTAAAAGTGTTCAGTAAAAGTTACGGATATCCTGATAATACAATAAAACGCTTACAAAAATAAACACGCCAAACCTTCTTCAACATGTTACACAGTTCAGGGTTTTACGTTGCTCACTACATTTATTTTAATTATTCACATGGACCGTGAAAAACCTCTCTCTTCGCTACATTAAGCTTCTCCTAAAGATATAAAGGAGCAGCACTCTACGCGTATTAAAGTACTATTTCATTTAAATCTAGTCAAGGAAGTTTATTGAACCGCCCCCAGAGCTCTTAAAAAAAAAAAAATTCAGTTTGCTCATATCTTCAATTAAAATTATAATTCTCTTGAGAGGAAAAGATTTTCGTAATCGTTACATACAAAAAAAATGACAAATACGTTAGATAATAAGTGTGCGTAAGAATGTGAGATTAGCTAAAAATTGCTTTCGTTCTCTCCTCCCCCTTAGTTTTTTTTAGTTCATAAATAAAAAAACAAACATGACATTTATACCCTAAAAAAAAACTCTTTATAGATAAAGTATGCGATGGAAAAGAGGAGGGGAGGAAGAGGGTGTATGGTGGAAAGGGTTTTGGGGGGGGGAGAGAATAGAACTCGTACCAGGCGGATAAACAAATGGGGCGGAAAAGAATTACCGACTTGGAACCCAGCATTAGCTCTTGTAACATCGCTTGGCCCAGAAGACTGGCCCCTTATTCTACAGCGTTCGTGCCTAGGTTTGACCGGAAACTACTGGAATTGTGTTCTTTATAATTTTATTTTTTAACATATGTCGACTCTGTAAACATAAATTTAGTTTTCCTACGGCTTATAAATTAATTTAAAATGCCCTCATATATTCAAGGATATCTTACAGCTTTGATCAAACATAGTTGTTTAAATTAGCGCTTATAACTTAATGACTCAAACAAATTAGGTCCTGAATTCATCCATAGTTTTTCACACAATTTTTTCTTCTAATCATATATTTATTTTCTAAATTGTGGAATGACAGGCCTCCACCGTGGTTTGGGTCCCACGTTTAACAGTGGGTCCTCCATTTCATCTCACAATCACCCTACTTTTACATATTAACGTAAGTGCCCGAACGGGTAGTATTAAGACGTGGTAATATTATTGTTAATATTCTCTAAATTCAATCTTTCTTCAAATAATTATATCCCCACTTCCTTAGAAAAAAAAAATAATAACCCAAATTTACATAATATTTAATTTTCTTATAACATTACCGATCATGGTCAATCAGGGTTAGTTTGGTCATTCTTAAATATTATTTGAAACAATTAGACAATTAGTAACGTGAAAATTAACATTTTAATCGAAAAGCAAATATTAACTAGCTAAATGAAAGCAAACTATATAATACACTTTTTCACTTTTTGTAGATAATGTCACTCAGGTGAGCTCCAGACAAACCTCAGCCCGGTATTCATCTCTTTCCTCAGCATAGATCGTCTAATTGTTTCTGCCCCATCCTGTATTTGCGCGCTTGTAATGCACGAATATAGACTTTTAATGACGATATACATTTCTTACGTGGTCGGCTGAAAATATCCGTCAGATCGACCGGTGGCCGAACCTTGGTCAAAGGAAAGAATGGAGAACCTTTTGATATTGATCACTTCATGGATTCCTCATAAGGTTGTTATTATTATTATTATTATTATTATTATTAGCACCGCGTCTTACTACCCGTTCGGGTTATATGCACTTACGCTAATGTGTAATGGTAGGGTGATTGTGAGATGAAATGGAGGACCTACAGTTTAACGTGGAATCCGAACCACGGTGGAGGCCTGGCATTCCTCACATTCACAAGATGTCTTGTCAGAGGTGAAGGAAGGGTTTGGTAATCAGATAAATCTTTGCCGGGGCCGAGGATCGAACCCCGGCCGCCAGCATAGAAGTCTGACACCTTACCCCTAGACCGCCAGGTCACCGACCATAAGGTTGTTCACTTCATGTGTAGTAGATTTAGTTAAAATTATAAAGGCGTACTTTACCTAAATACGCTATAAGTTAATGTAATTTTAGTAGCCCAGAAAAGTAAGAATGGTTTTTTATTCCACCTTTTTGTCTTTTTATTCAACTAGGACAATTTTCAATTCTATATTTTATTTATTTATTTTGTATTCATAGAGGAACACTTTAAAATAATATATTAATTATAAAATATTTTACAGGAAAAACTATTTAGCTTTTCTGGAAATTTTCCTCCAAGGGTCTATGTTCATTTTAATATTTAATTTGATGTTTTACGTGTTGATCAAGCAGAATTAAAGATATTATATACTGATATATATAAGGATTACAAAATATAATATAAAATAACTCCAAAATTGAATTATACACGCTAATAAAACACCACCCGCTTAGGTAGATGCATGGTCTAACGCGCTACTCTCACGGTAGACTAGATTGAGGATGAAGGGGAGATCTATGTTCGAATCTCGGTCGGGTGTACTGAGGGTAGTTTTCAAAATGGTTTTCCACTCTCTTTCAACGCAAATACGGGTACACTTAATTTAATATAACCTACCTAATCCCAAAAACCATTTGCGTGATAGTACATAAGCGTATAACCCGAACGGGTGGGAAGACGCGATGCTAAAAACCAACTTGATTTTACTATACTATAGGAATACAATTAGAGTTATAGATTGTACGATATATAAACGATAACGCGACATAATTGACAGATTAGGCGAAAAGACTTAAGAACTGGTAGTAAGACGTGGCGCTAAAAAACACATCCTTTTTCAAAGATGCCGTCAATTCTTTGACCAAAGAAATATGAAAGCGTAATCCTGCTTTAAGACGCAATATAAGTAATATTACAATTAAAGTTGCATTTATTATTGGCAATCCAATTAGTTAAAAAAAATGCTAAAGGAATACTTAACCCACTTTATAAGCCGACTAGTCTTGGGCGTATCTCTCGTGTTATATTGGCCTGCTCAAGACGGGGAGATCAGGGTTCTAATCTCAGTTGGGTCTACTGACAGTGTGCTTTTTACTAAATGGTTTCCCAATCCCATTCCACTCCAATACGGATAGATCACCTCTGAAATGTTTCCTTACTGATAAAAATAAATACTTGGAGGTTTAAAAGTCAAAAGTAACCATACAAATGTTGGCATTAAATGAACCCTAAGGTTTGGAAGTATGAGGGTAATTTGAGACAATGGAAGTGAGTGATGAAGCTGTCAGTTGAAACGTGAGTTTGATAGAAAAAATAAACAATATTAGTTAATAGAGTTTATAAAGAAGGGGGTAGAAAGGAGACGGTGAGGAAGAGAATGATGAGAAATGGATTACTCAACAACTGATGGATGAGAAGACGTAATTTATTATATTAAATAATAAATGGTACGAAACTCTGCAAGGACTTTCTCGCTCTATTGTTTGAAAATGGAAATATTTACTCAAAACTATTAATATACGAGAAACAAAATAATATACACTAGCAAAACCAAGTATAAATTGCACTATACATATGTAAAACTTTTTTTAGTCCCAGTTTTAAATTTTAAAGTTTTGTTTTTAAAGAATTAATGTCCTCATTTGTATGTTTGGACCGATAAAAAAAATTATCAATGTTGGGTCCACACTTCGTATTAAAATTTCAACTTCAGGTCAAAATTTTCGACATTTTATTAGGTGTTGCAAATCTTCATGCCATTGCGTTACTATTGATTTCTTATTTATAAATTTTGACCAATAAAAATATAAATATTGACCATTGAGTCTAAAATAATGGATATAGATCATTGTTGTACAAACATTTCTCCTAAGAGGTTTAAGAAAAAACAACAAACTTTTAGAGACTTACTTATATTTAATTACTCTATGGCATCGGAGAATTATTGCGTTTAAACTTAAGTGGTATCTCTTTACAACTAACGCTCACAAAATAGTATTAAGATAAATCCAACAATTTCTGAGATATTGGCAAATATATTAATATATTTCATATAAAAGTTTTTTTATTATTAATAGTAATAAAATTTTGCAATCATAAGCTATTTAGTATCTCAAATAGTTGCGGAGATACGGACGTTTCTGCTTCTGTAAGGTACCCTAAAATTAATTTTCATAGTAAAATGAAAATAGCCAGTTTATTTATAATATTAACACCTAGATACGAGTTTTAATCAATATTGTTAGAGTCGATTTTGAGAAAATCGACATTCTCTTTTTTGCCCTTAAGTAAACTACTATTAATTTTAGGGTTAGATATCGAATTCCAAAAACCCCTCGAGGCAACTTTATGAAAACCCTAGATACCAAGTTTTAGCCCTATCAGTAAAATAGTTTAGGCTCTAGTTGGAATTACAGACAGATAGATGGACAGACGAAAAAAACACTTTTTTTGGATTCGGGGGGTAATGAAACGTCAAGATTCATCAAAATCTTAAGTTCAATTTTTTTTGACGATCACTATACTTTCTTACCTGTAAAATAGCGAGAAAGTAAAAATGATGATAAAACACACTTCAAGAATGTTATTTTTTTGTTGAGACGGCTCAAGTCAACCATTTTGCGAATATCCTTTAAATTGAAAAACGACATCTGGACACGAGAATCGAACCCGACACCTTTGACTTAGTACGCCTCTGTTTTAACGACTGTGTATCTAGGAGTCGTCCCGTGCCCAGGGTCGTTCATCACTCATATTTTTAAGGCAGAGTCTGTGATGGACGTGTGGAAATCGTTAGATACATATGAGTGGTCAATTAAGATCACGAGCTATCATATTGTGGAGCAGTTTATGCTTACAAATGCACTATGACAATTGTGCGAACTCTCGTATCATTATGGTATGGATATCCAAACTTTCATATTTGTTAATTACGGTCATAGCCGCATATAGAAATCACGGAATGACTTCTGGAAAGCTCACTGGGTAGACCTTTGGCGTACTAAGCCAAATGTCCCAGATTCGATCACCGTATCCAGGTGTAATTTTTTAATTTAAAGACTATGACACATATATTTAAGTACCCACTAATATTATTATTAGTAGTATTAGTTCCGCGTCTTACTACCCGTTCGGGTTATACGCACTTACTCTAATGTGTAATGGTAGGGTGATAAACTGTAGGTCCTCCATTTCATCTAACGTGGAATCCGAACCACGGTGGAGGCCTGGCATTCCCCACATTCACAAGTTGTGATTAATACACGTCTTGTCAAAGGTGAAGGAAGGGTTTGGCAATCGATAAATCTGTGCCAGGACCGAGGATTGAACCCCGGACCCCGAGCACAGAAGTTTGTCACATTACTCCTAGACTACCAGGTTACTTACCCACTAACACTTTTAATGCTCAACACAAGATAAACACTGTAAGCATACTCACTACAGACTATTAAGGCTTTATACTTGCTTTGCCTTTGCTTGATAGGTAAGAGTATGAATCTCAATAAGGTGCATTTAAGTTGATCCGCTCCCTATTATTTGTGTTTATTTCTTTTTTATCGCTTTGCATTGGACTATATTACCGGGAGGGACATGACATCCAGGTTCAGTCGCCTGTATGTAGACTATTCGCCACACTGGTGGTAAAGGACGTTGCCCAGGGTACACCTATGGAGGTTGTCTACACGTCGTGCCAGCAATGAGATGATGTGGTGGTTTTACTTATTCTAGCACCGCGTCTTACTACCCGTTCGGGTTATACGCTTAAGTAGTAATTATGTTAATGGATTGCGAATTGGAAAGATTGAATTTAGATCAATTGCACCCACACTCACGTGGAGGGAGCGTGTAAAACCACATAGGAAC